>JABSTQ010001646.1:0-161748 GCA_013358835.2 Ixodes persulcatus | reverse complement strand
CCAAAAAAAGAGAAAAAAAAGGCCACGGAAGCCTATGCTGTGAAGTTTACGTAAAAGTAACGAGTGACTAACGGTGTCGAACGCTTTAGATAGTCCAAGAATAGTGTTGACGTGACAAGGTTTATTATCAAAACCAGAGTAAAGATAATCAGAAAAATCTCCAGAAGGGCTGAGTGCCCTTCCCATGCACGAATCCAAACTGAGTAGGTGACAATATATTAAATTTATCTAAAAAGACGTCATTACCTGAAACACATGCTTTTCGAGTATCTGCACGATTATCGGTAGAATAGAAATCGGTCGATAATTCTCGATGTTATTTTGGCACCACCTTTGTATAGAGGACGCACTATTGATGTTTTAAGGTCGTCGGGAATCGATTTAGCCCAATAAAGCCGTTTAACATAAAAAGAAGGACCGCTTTGAGACTGGCATAGTTTCTGCGAAGATCGGAGAGACGAATGTTGTCAATTCCAGGCGACTTGCTTGGCTAAAGCTAAACAAGATCGAGTGCAGATCCGTCTCTTGGAGTGGGAAAAGCAACGCAGAGGAGCTGACAGTGTTACCAATAGGAGTTGGGATCTCTCGCCTGTCCAAAAAAAGTAGCAAAGAAAGCGTTGAAATTTTCTACAACATGACATAAATTACCGCCAAAATTTTGCTTCATCGTATCGTCGATAGAGTGGCGCGTGCTAGTTCACGAAACTCAATAATTAGGGACCAAGTTTTTCGTGCATCTGAACGAAATTCTGCGAATTTTTTCTGGTAGTAGTTTCGTTTGGCAGATCTAATCATTGCGTTGACTTTGTTACGAAGGAATTTAAAGTCTGACTTCAATTGCACATTGTTAGGTGAACGACGGCATCTAGCCCATAAAGCATTTTATCGCTAATTGCTGTCAAAATATTTGTATTTAGCCATAAGAGGTCAGGGTTACGTTTTTTTATGTACACCTCTTTCCGACAGGTATTATAGAATTTATCAAACAAAAGAACGAAGTTTTTATATACGTCACTGTGGTGGACGGACTCCAGAAATCCGATCCAGTCATATGACGAGACTAGATTATCAAAGGCACGATTGTTATGCTTGTATTTTAATACGACCCGGTAATTTGCGCGATGCCAAGTTACCAAAAGAAAAAGACAGGCCACAAAGTAGTGGTCAGCAAGTTTTCCGTAATAATTGCCGATTTAACGATCGACGCAGATGTTCTGATGTTGATATGGTCAATGCAGGAGCAAACTAGTCTGTCTAATAGAAACTCTTCACGAGTTGGAGCATTAATAGTGCACTCTATCCCATGCGTTGACAAGATGGTTAAGTATTTGCACACCGTAGATTTGGTCGTGCTTAAGATATCAATATTAAAATCTCCTACAACGCATAACTGGTCATGCATGGTGAGACTACTTATGTAAGTTTCAAGTTCTTCCAGAAAAGATCCAACGTTCGTGGAAGGCGGTCTGTAGACTGCAAAAAACATACCGAGGTTGCCGCGTTTCCTAGAGAAAGGGCGACACACTCTGCGTGATTGAAGTACAAAGAAAATTAGTAATGGACCACTTCTCAATCACGAAAACCGCGATGCCACCTCCATGACCGGAACACCGCGTGTAGAATTTACCTATATATCCTGGTAAAGAAAATTGATCTGTAGCAACAGAGGAAATGCTTATTTCTGTTAAAACAAAGACATCTACCAGCGAACTAATATCCCTTGAAATTATCTCGAATTCATTCCAATGCTTTCGTATGCTCCTTATATTAACGTGTAAAACAGAAAAGAGTGGTCATGACAGACTCCAAGAAACTTTCTGAAAGACGGAAAATCTGAAACCTGAGCGAAGTTTGTCATGGAACTAAATAATCTTTTCAAGGTCTAACTTATGGTTGATCGTCACAGGGAGAGAACCCTCCATCTTTCTGGCGTATATCTTAGCCCTTGTCACCCACACGAATTTATAGCCTCGCTCCTTGCCTCTCTGTCTAGCCTGCCAAAACAGCTCCTTGTTCGCACGAGTCAGGTTGTCGTTAAAAGCAATTTGGGGAAAGGACAACCTGACTGAGTGAGGGAAGCTTTCCCCGCGCTTCCATCCACGATTCCTTCATGCTGACCGAAGCAATCGGATTAGAATCGGCGGGTCCTTTTCACGTTTGGCCGGCAAGCGATGTATAGCGAGTATATCGGTTTGTGGAAGTGAGAGGATGATCAGCTTTTCCGCGAGAGACTCAATAAAGGATAATAGGTCTTCTTTAGGCGAGACAGGAAGTCCGTGCACTTCGAGGTTGGAGAGACGACTGTGCTGTTCGTTGTCATGAGCGCGCCCGGATATCCTGGATTTCGGCTGCTTGTATCTGCACAGTTGACTTTAGTTGCGACAGTTCGTCCTGGAGCCCTTTGCCAGTTTGCTCGTTGGCTGTGCCAGCTTGAGAGGACGGTCATAGTCAGCGGAAAAGACAGTCTATAGACTGTGAATAATAATCATGATGATCAATCAATCAATCAATCAATCTTATTATACAGTGCCCAGGAACAACCCTGAGGTCTTGGTGCTGGTACACTGGTGCGATAAAAAATATATTATATACATCTCCGCAGAAATAATAATAATAATAATCAATCAATCAATCAATCAATGTTTATTAAAGTGTCCAGGAACAACCAATCGGCCTTAGTGCTGGCACACTAAAAAAATGAGCAAAAACACACATACATACACACATACACACGTATTCAGAAGGAGAACGTAGTTCACCAGTCTGAGAATACAAATATTAACAAGTATAAAAAACACTCAAATCAACAAGGGAAATCAAAAGCACAAAACAGAGACATCACCAGCTGTGAGAGCAAAAAGCAAATACTTGGATAACGTACTGACAAACATCAACGCTTCAACTGATCAGCCCTTTTCTTGCAAGAGGAAGTTTCGTACAGCATTTCCGAACTTGCTCCCGCATGAGTTAAAAATATCAATTGTGTCAGAGTAGCGGTTATAATATTCAGCCGATCTTTGGATCGGGTTTAAGTGGCTAAAATGTCGAGCTATATAAAAAGATGATTGTAGCCGTGTAGGCACACGTGGAACTCTAAGGCTCACTTCGGACAGAAGGCTGGGAGAGTTAATCGAGCCGTGCAGGGTCTTAAACAAAAACAACAAATCTGCCTTTACCCGACGCTGCTGCAGGCTCAACAAGTTGACGAGTTGCGAGTTACACCCACCGTTCAAACAAGGATCACCTTTCTCAAGGTAACGATATTTAAAGATAGAAATAAATTTGTTTTGGACGCGCTCGACAAATAAACTGTTAGTTTTGGAAATGCCGTTCCAAACAACCGAGGCGTACTCTAGCTGGCATCTAACTAGGGAACGATACAGCGTAAAAAAAGCGGACGGGCCTTTGAATTCCTTCGTTATGCGAGACACGGCTTCTAACGTGCGCAAGGCCGATTGAACCACTCTGGTAACGTGAGTGTCAAATCTCAGGGTTGAATCAAAGACAACTCCAAGGTCTCTCAGTTCACTTACACGTGAAAGCAGTTCGCCATGATAACTATATGGAAAAAAATATATCATGGGTCTTGCGAGAATATGTCATTACTTTTGTTTTAGAATGATTCAAACGGAGGTCATTGTCTAAACACCAACGACCGAAGGAATATGCGTCATTCTGAAGCGCGATGCAATCCTCTAAGGTCGATATTTTTTTGTAAAGTTTTATATCATCAGCGTACTGCAGAAATGAAGAATTTAATATAACTTGAGAGACATCATTTACAAAAATATTAAAAAGGAGGGGGCCCAAGACAGATCCCTGAGGAACTCCAGAGCTTGCCTTGTACTAGGACGAGGTAGTATTGTTGACGCGGACGTAGGCTTGCCTATCAGACAAATAGCTTTTTAACAAATTGTATACCGAACCACATACTCCGTACGAGGAAAGCTTGTGTAAGAGGATGTTGTGGTTGACTACGTCGAATGCCTTACTCAGGTCGAAATAAAAAACGTCAAGCTGACCTCTATTACAAACTACTTCAGAGGCAGCAGACGTAAAAGATACGAGATTGGTGGATGTCGATCTGCCGGACATGAAGCCATGTTGATTAGGAATGACTATACTACGAAACTTGAAGGAGAGGAATTGATGGATTACCATTTCAAAGAGTTTGGAAAAAGAAGAGAGAAGAGAAATCGGTCTGTAATTAAGAACATCACCACTATTTCCAGATTTCAGGACCGGAACAACCACTGCCAGTTTCCAGTCGTCAGGGAATAGCCCTGACGTCAAGGAGTTATTGAAAATTGTGCACAGTATAGGCGTAAGTAATTCATGATAACCCTTAACAATTGCAGCGGGTATCCCGTCATGACCTGCAGACAATGTGGGTTTCATTTTATTAATACATAGCTTAACACATTCCTCATCGACAACTACAGAACCTAACGAGTCACCAACTCCGTCCGAGTGAGGCAATATAGTTGAGGAGCAATTATTATTATTATTGTAGACTGACGCAAAGTGATCCGCAAACAACTCAGACATGCCCTTCGCACTGTCGCTATGCGGATTCAAGACGATTTCGGACTCAATATTCTTCCCCAAGCGCGATTTAGCGTACCTCCAAAATTTCTTAGGATTATTAACAAGATCTGATTCTACCGAGTCGCAATGCGCCTGGCGATCACGGTTTAAAATTTTCTTACATCGCTTTCTGCAAATTTTAAATTCAACTTCCCACTTTGGAAGACCACTTCTCTTAAACCTCCTGTGCAAAAAATCTTTCCGTTTTAAAAGCTTTCTGAGTTCACGAGAGAACCAGTTAGGGAAGCGAGATTTTTTAGACGTTTTAAGAGGGATATATATGTTCATGGCCTCCTCAACAACAGTTGTGAGAAGATATACTTGGTCGTTGACATCAGACGACTCCAAGATAGAAGCCCAGTCAACACCCGACAGATGGTGATACATTCCAGTGTAGTCCCCCGCTGAATACTTATACGATGTGTGTGGGGAAGGACCATTAGAGGGACTGAGGACCGGAGGATCAAAAACAGAAAGAACTACATCAAGAGCAGGGGGATATCTATCCTCAGGAACCATAGAAAGTTCACTTCGAGCAACACGTATACCGTCCGTGTTTGAAAAGCATAAATCTAAAACATTACCTTGGTCGTTTAGAATGTTATTGTGCTGTCTAAGATCTAAAAAGGAAGTAAAGTTGAGGAGATAGTTGCACTTTTGTTTACAATAAAAATTGTCAGTAAGGACATTGAACTGTGTCCAGTTAATACCTGGAGCGTTAAAATCCCCCAAGATTAAGATATTGCTACCCTGTGAATCATTCATTGTATTTTCAATGTCAGCGAGACATCTTTGGAAATCATCTGGTGTCGTCTGAGGAGGAAGGTAAAACAGACCTATTAAAATACGTTTTCTCCTAGAACACTCAATTTCCACCTACAGAGACTCGGGAAAACTTTCCAAATCCTCACGTCTTCGTGAACTATGCTGTTTGTTAACCGCAACCAATACACCGCCTCCGACTCGGCCCCGGGAAGAGAAATCACGATCGCGACGGTAAACATCAAAACCAGGCGGAAAGTAGTCGGAGGAACCAACACTAGGACATAACCAAGTTTCCGTTAAGCAAACAATTCAGTAATTAGAGAGAGTAATGTTGGCAAAGAAACAGTCAGCTTTCGTCCGCAGGCCACGGACATTCTGGTAAAACAAATCGATGTTACTCATCTTTGTACTTAGTGTTGGGCTTGTGGGCTTCTTCAGACGAGTGAAGGAGTTCTTGACGAAGTGCGCCTCTGAAAGGTTTAAAAAGACAATCCTTCGGCCACAAAGCAGGGTCAGAGAGTTTCTCAAAGTCTTCGGCAGCTACAGAGACGTGAAAGGAGGCGTAGGTATTGTAGCGAGTCTTCAGTCGGTGGCACTTCAAGTTTTCTACATCGAGTGAACACAGATGCCCAACGATGTCCGTAGAGGTGGTGACCGGATCCAGCTTGGTCACAAACAATGCCCTCCGACGGGAAGATGAGGGGGCAACGCTCAGCTTGCATGCCACGGACGCTCCGGCTTGCGCAGGGATTCGAGTCTTCGGGCTGATCGGGTTGGGCTTAACAGGCAGTGTATCATCTTCCGACGCCACGCTCACCAGCGCAGAGACCCGTTCCTGCGGGCTCATGGGGTTCGGCGTACCAGGCAGCGCATCATCTTTCGTAGTCCCGTTCACTGGTGCACGTGCAGACTTTGCAGAGAGAGCCGAGGCAGGAGGGAAGCGCAGGGCCGCAGCAAATGTTTTCCCTCCACAGGGCCCTGCCTGAACTTCAGCATCGATTCTTGCACGCTTGCCAACCACGTCGCGTAAGCTGCGAACTTCCGCCCGCAGGCAGGCGATGGAGCCTGCCTGTAGTTCCGCCTGCTGTCTCTGCTCACGACGGAGACGCGCGTTGTCTTCACTGAGGGAAGCAACCTCCTCGGTGAGGAAAGAAATTCCTTCCAGCGCGTCGAGGAGAAGGGACCGAAGGGACTGAAGGCTGGCGTCCCCACGTGTGTCGAGGCCATCGGGAGAGGAGGCAGGCAGCGTCACCGGACGAGTAGGGGAGGCCGACGGCGGAGGAGGAGAGCGGGCGAACTGGTCGTCGGGGTCACCGGAGACCACGCCGGCGACGTTAGGCCTAGCTCTACCGTTGATCTTGGCACAGCTCTGGCAGACAAATGAGCTCACCTCACGCTGAAGAAATGTGCGTTCGGTCTCCGGAAAGCATACGCACTTCGTATGCGCGCGAAGTTGGCACTCAGTGCAGCGAAGAAATCTTTGTCGTCCGTAAAAGCAGCGAGAGCAAATCAGACATGAATCCTTACTGGGCGGCATCTCCGCAGCGAATAATAATAATAATAATAATAATAATAATAATAATAATAATAATAATAATAATAATAATATATTTATTTGTGTAGATATTTCTTCAAATCGAGGCACGGGTCTGTCAAAGCCAGTAAAGGCTTGTGGGACAGCACCCTACAGGTTATATTCACAATATCCCCACACACAAACAGAATCAAGCTCACCATTCAGTATCTACTCTCGAATGAAATAAAATATGATGAAAAAAAAACATACAAATAGGTTCAATAACTACACTGTGATGCAATAAATGAATATGTAAAAATAAAAACGATACACGCGCACACACACTCACGCATAATTGTGTTGTTCAATTGAAATCTTGGAGCACTTGTTTTAGTTCTTTTAAAGAGTTCACACCATATATGGTTTCTGGCAATGCATTGAAGGTTGAAGGCACATAAAAATTGCGAACACGTTTTCCATAGTTCGTGGTGATAAAGGGCACTTTATAGCGTTCGGTCCGACGAAGTGATCTAGACACTATATGAGGCTCTTTATAGTCATCGTTCCAAAAATATTTCAATACAACAGTCTGAATGAATAAAGCATGGAATAGTGGCAAACCTAAAGTTGTTATTTTTCTTCTTCAGTTTGCGACGATGAACAGTAGACAATACTCTTAAACATTCCTTTCAAAATTGAATCAATTTTTTGGCACCATATCACAGACCCATGCCCAAAAATTGTTATGCCATACCTTAAAACACTGTACGCTAACGCTTGAGCTATCATCTTTTTGGTTGATGTAGGAATTAATGATCTTGTGTTATAGAGTAAGCAGGACACCTTTCTCAGTTTTTTACAGATATAAGACATGTGAAAATTCCATGACAAAGCACTATCAAACTCAATTCCTAAATACTTAACCTGGTCTGCATAAGACACTGGGCAGCAGTTGCTGTCTGCACAGTCAGACGAATGCATGTAAAGTGGATGATCACATGTTATAATTCTTAGGGGATTATGAAAGCAAATAAGTTTAGTTTTTGATATATTTACCTCAAGACAATTTCTTTTAAACCAGTCAAGTAAGCAGCACGTGTCTTTTTGAAGTAGCGTCATTGCTGGATCATAATCAAGATGGAGCGAGAGCAACACCGTGTCGTCAGCGTATTGAAATAGTCTACATGTGGAGACAGCGTTGGACATATCGTTGACAAACACGTTAAAAATAATAATAAGAATAATAATAATAATAATAGTTTTATTTCTCATCAATGATGAAGGGGAGGCCGGAGAAAAAAGCTGCAAAGGAACAGCTTCACGAGGCTCTGGCCCCCTACAGTGGCAAAACAGACGGCAGCAAGAACAACAAACAAGTTATTACACAGGGAAGGGAAATAAAGAATGAAATAAAGTGGCTCGACAGTCATTCATGATTACATTTTTAGCATGGACAGTAAAAATTTCACATATATTCAGCTCAGGTCTAAATCATTGCTTGTGAGGCTGTTGAGTAAAAACGGTAGGGTGTGTTTGAGCATTTGTTTGCCATAATTTGTTCTGTGAGGGATCATCTTCCAATACTCAGTGTGACGAGTGGGATACGCCTGAATATTTTTGGTCAGTGCTGAAAGTTCAGCTAAAATGCGAGAATTCCTTTTTTCTTCGTTTTTAAAACTAACGCTCAACCTGTAATTATATAAATTATATGCAGTAATAATTGCAAAGCGCGTAAACAAGTCGGCAGTATGAGAGTCATACGGAGCGTTACATATAATTCTGATTATTTTCTTTTGAAGTAAAAATATCTTACCTAAATTTGTTGACGTGGTCGTGCCCAATATTAGGTGACAATAACTTAAGCATGAGTAGAAAAGGGAGTTGTGTATAAATAGTCGTACAGAAATTGGCAAGACAGAGCGATTACCATTAACCAACCCGACGATGCAAGATAATTTACTGATAACGTGATTTACGTGACAATCCCACAACATGTTTTCAGAAAAGATAACGCCGAGTGTTTTAAAAGAACACACAATGTCAATAGGTGACGCGTTTAAGATAAGGCTATACTTCGTTTCAGCTTAGGTCCGAGCGCGGCCGATGTTTTGAGCCGAAAGGCCAATCAAACAGCGAAAGGGGTTCAACGTCATGGCGTGCTCTCTGCAGTTGATATGGCCAGCCGGTATTCGCCGTCTCTCTGCGTGCTCCTCCGCCGGCTAGTCCTACCAAGCACAGAGAGAACGCCATGACGTTGCGCTTTTTGCGCTATTTGATTGGCCCTTCGGATTATAACATCGGCCACGCTCGGAGCCAAGGTGAAACGAAGTATAGTAATGTACGAGACTTGTTTATTTTTAGGACGAAACGTAACGGCTTTCGTTTTGCTTGTGTTAATTTTCAGCGAGTTTTCATTTGCCCATGAATTTAATTTTGATAATGATTTATTTGCAAGACTGATAAGTAAGTTTGGCTCGTCGGCAGAACAAAAATAGGCTCGTATCGTCAGCATACATAACACGTTTTGCTTCTTTATCAATGTTAACTATATCATACACATATATGTTGAATAGGAGCGGACCTAATATACTAACCTAGGGTACACCGGAAGTAATTGGTTTGACATAAGAAGAAATTATTTAAATGCACATATTGGTTAATATGTTTTAAGTATGAACTAAAAAGTGTCAGCGCACGACCGCGAAAACCATAACGTTCAAGTTTATGTAAGGATACTATGGTTTAAACAATCGAAGGCTTTGGTGAAATCTATAAATACTCCTAAAGCTAGCTTTCTATTCTCAAAGTTTTCCGAAATAAATTATTTCTGTACTAAAAGTGCCGTTTCCGTGGAAAGATGTTTTCTAAAGCCGAATTGTGCGGCGTTTAGCAGGCCATGCCTATCAAAAAATGAACTTAGTCGGTTATGCAATATTTTTATTCGAAAACCTTAGAAAAGACAGGTAAAATATAAATAGGACGATAATTTCCTATGTCATTTCTTACGCCTTTTTTATGTATCACTGATACTTCCGTTAATTGCATTCTTTTTTTGGGAATACACCTGTCTCGATAGCAAGATTAAAAATATGTGTTAGTGGTGCAGCGAGAAGATCTATGACATATTTAATCGGTCGGATCTGAATATTGTCAGCGTCAGTAGAACTACTGTTTTTTTATTAGCATTGCTAGAGATATAACTTCAGGGGGAACAACGGGTTCAAAGAATATAGAACTTACGTTGCTTTCATCAATATATATACGTGGATTGCGGCCGACAGCAATATTGCATTGGTTAACAAAAAAATCATTAAACGCGTTTGCTAAAGGACTGCCAGTCAACGTTACGCCATTCATAATCAGCTTCTCAATAGCGTTCTGCGAGCGGTTTCGGTGTAGCACCAAGTTTAGATTTCTCCCCATTACTTCTGAACGCCCTTCAGATGCTTGAAACAGGGCGGAGTAATAGTGCGCCCTCGCGGTTCGTAGTTCTATTGTTAGGATATTTCGATAGATTTTGATAATCTTGAGCTTTTCTGCCTCTCTCTTTTTCAAAAAAATGGTTATATAATGCGTTCTTTTCCTTAATTTTACACAATGATTCCGGTGTTATCCATGGTTTGCGAGCATTTTTTGGCACTTTCAAAGGTTTTGATGGAAAATGACTATTATATAGTGTACAAAAGAGCTCCATGAACTTATCGTAAGCCTGATCTGCGCTACCTTTTCTAAATATATTATTTCAATCAGTACATGCGATACATTGTCGAAAGTTGTCTAGTTTATCTTTCGTTATATTTTGAAAATGTAAATTAGATTTCTTAGTACTTTTCGAGGAAAACATCTCTACACACAGGAATATTGGAGGATGATCGCTTAAGTCATAGCTTATGACACCACTGTGAAACTTATAAGTATGACAGTTGGTTATGAAAAGCTCAATGGCTGTTTGAGAAAGCAGCGTTATTCGTGTTGGTGTTGAAAATGCATTAATACAACCATTAGAATTAATTATCGCGAACATTTCTCTTTTCATAACAGTGTCTAGAAGCATGTCAATATTGAAATCACCGCCGCAAATAACATTGTAGTTGTGTTCGTTTATAAACATGAGAAAACAATCAAGAAATTCAAAAAAGTCGCAACATTGCCATCAGGTGGGCGATAACACACTACAAATACGTTTTGGTTACAGCGCACGCACAATACCTCGTAATCTTTTGTAACAGCACAATAATCGATTAGAAATTCGCAATTCACTATCTCTCCTAGAGAGTAAAGCCACCCCCCCCCCCCCCAACCACGCCTAGAAGTACGATTTAGGAAGTGGGTGTTGTAGGCGGGCAAACGAAGTACATTATCGTTGTCCGAATACCATGTCTCAGTTAGCATGACAATGTCAAACAAAAAACCAAACTGGTCGAGTAGCAATTCAATATCTAGCGCCTTATTTCTTGCCGATTGTGCGTTCACATGTAAACATCTTCAGGACCGTTCATGGTCAACATGGAATTTTAGTTCTTGGGGAGCTATAAAACACCGATTGCTTGCATGATCACTTTAATTTGCAATTTTAAACGTTTTTTTTTTTTTTTTTTTTTTGGGGGGGGGGGGGTTGCTGCCTTTGTATTTTCAGTGCCTCCTCTTCTTTTACCTTATCTTGCTTGTCAGACGTCGCTATGTGTTCTATGTTTGTTTGTGAGTTCTTTTTTGGGATATCTGTGTTTTTCTCGGTGCTTATACTTTTTATCTTGTCGGCATTTGCTGTGCACCACACAAAAGGCCCTGCGCTGTTTGTGGACACATAAAATAAAGACTATTATTATTATTATTATGCTCCTAACTGAAACCATATTTTATTCATTCATTTATTTCTTAAACACTTAATCAACTAAACACTTAATCACTAACTACAGACCGATTTCACTGACAAGCACGACATGCGAGTGAATTTAACAGATTATACGCAAGACGATAACTAAACACTTAGAAGAAAACAATGTTCTTTATTCACATCAACACGGGTTCCGGGCAAGATTGTCGACGGTAACGCAACTCCTAGAGGTTACCCACGATCTTGCGCTTACTATTAACGATAGACAACAAACTTATGTCATCTTTTGTAAACCTATCAAAAGCCTTTGACCATGTACCCCATCACAAATTAATAAGCGAGTTGCAGTGAGTTGGCATTAGTCACGCTTTGATTTCGTGGATTTATGGTTACATTGTCAAACGCAAACAGTATGTTGTACTGAACGGTAGTACCTCTTGTGTGCTGGATGTGTTTTCCAGAGTGCCACAGGGGTCAGTGCTTGGCCCGTTGTTACTTTTGACTTATGTAAATGATTTTCCGGCTTGTGTTGATCCAACTGTAAACGTGAGACTCTTCGCCGACGATTGCGTCGTATATGCAACCGTAGCTGGACCTGAGAGTCAGATAATTCTTAAAAAATCATTACAAAACATAAGCCTTTGGTGTAAGAGATGGGGTATGAAAAAAAAATCACGACCAAACTGCTTTTATCACTATCACTAACAAGAAAAGCCCGTTGGACTTATCATGTATGTTAGATAAAAAAAAACTATTAATAAAGTAAATGAAATAAGGTACCTGGGAGTTACGATCTCCAGTAACCTTAAGTGGGTGTCACGTGTAACGAACGTATGCAGTAATGCATTTAAGAAGATGGGCTACATGAGAAAAAAATTAAAACGTTGACCGCATCTCCACGTGGTGAATGATGTTGATTGGGGCGAAGCTCTGGTGGTGCTTGTCTGCGTAGACGCTGAGCCGCAGCATCCCGAGCCTTTCGTTCGTTTTCATCCATGTCAGAAAGAGAATGTGTGGTATGGAACGTGGTTTTATACGCATTTGAGCATTTGACCGCAGTGCCCTCTCGTCTATAAACGTTGAGCCAATGCATGCAAAGTTTAACGCGATTATATACGCATTTGACCGCAGCGCCTTCTCCCGTATAGACGTTGAGCGGCTACATGCTACGTTTCATTCATGACATCCCCAGCTCTTGGGTTACTAACACATCTCGGAGCCCTCTACTCATCGCGCCGTCGTGGCCGAGTGATTAAGGCGATGGACTAGAAATCTATTGGGGTCTCCCCGCACAGGTTCGAATCCTGTCGAACGCGCAAACATATTTTCATCATTTTTTCATCATTTTTGTTTTCATCTTTTTTTTTTGCCCTACACGAGCACGTAAACACGTGCTCACGTGCTTGTGAGCACGTGAGCACGTGAGCTCACGAGCAGGAGCACGAGCACCGGACGCCAGACAGATGGACGGACGGACATGGCTAGCCCCTAAGGAGCTTCGCCCTTAAAAAACTCTACGTCTGCAACTAAACTGTCAGCATACAAGACACTGGTCAGACCAGTATTGGAATATGCCAGTATTATCTGGAGTCTATATCAGGATTACCTTGACAATAAGCTGGAAAAAGTTCAAAGGATCGCAGTAAGGTTCATCTATTCTAACTACTCATGGAGGGCTAGCGTTACCGCTATGCTTGCGAACGCTAAGTTGGACACCCTAAAAGATCGAAGAAAAATTGCTAGCCTAAAGTTTTTGTACGCATTGCACCAACAACAAATAAATATAGCGCAAGAAAAATACCTCAAGGCCCCCTTCGTGCACTCAAAGCGAACCAACCATAACAAGACGATCAGGCCGTATACTCTGCCAAAAACAACACATTTAAATATTCCTTCTTCCCCCGCGTTATTCATGAATGGAATAAGTTACCGGAAGAAATCGTAAAAAGTACATCAGCGCAGTCTTTTGCCGAGACTCTCACTTCTATGCACTAGCATAACATTCCGCCTATACGTTTTTTTTAATGTCATTTTATTGCGAATGTCTTATACCATTGTAGTGCTTCTTGTCTGTGCAAATGTCCACTTCTGCATGGGTCTTTAACGACCTACAGTATTGATAAATAAATAAAATTGATAAATAAATTTCAAATATCCTCAAGGTAAGTACATTGAGGAAGGGAGAGAGCTGTAAAATATTAATTATAAAGTGCACATATTAGTAATAGCATATTTAAACAAAACAATATCAGTGATTTTAACAATCGAGGCAGTAAGGTGGTTCCAGTCTATATATGTTTGTGGCATAAAAGAATATTGAAATAATTAAGTTTTAAAATTTGGAATACCAACCTTATGGCTATGATCAAAGCGAGCAGATATGTAGAATGGTGGAGTTATTAGTTTAGGACGAAGGGTAACATTTTCATGAAATATTTTATAAAAAAGACAAAAACGATAGATTTTTCGGCGGTGAATTAGTAGCGGCAGATTAAAGCGCTTTTTGTGGTAGAAACGCTGGCAGTGCGATGATAGACCGTCAATATAAAACGAGCTGAGTGGTTTTGAATGAATTTCAAAAGAGCAATTAGTGGTGAGTGAGCGGGGTCCCACACAGCAGCAGCATATTCTAATTTTGGACTGATTACGGTTTTTGTATATGGTTAGTTTGAATAAAGACGGAGCGACAAAGAATTTTTAAGTATCATATCATACGGTTAGCACTGTGAATTACGTATTTAATATGAAACTTCCAAGAAAGGTTACACATAATATAAACACCAAGCTATTTGTAAACAGACACTGAAGCGAGAGGAGTGCTATTACGATGATAAGTATGACACACCGCATGAGCATGTGACACTCTCATCGTTTTACATTTGTCAGTGTTTAGCTTCATTAGCCACTGGTTGTACCACAGTGATACACGATTAAGGTCAGATTGTAGCAGAATAGTGTCATAAATGTCGGCCATTTTTCGGTATATTACGCAATCGTCAGCAAAGAAGCAAATACAAGAGGACAAGCTGTGCACCGAGTCATTAATGTAAGTAAGAGTAGCGGGGCAAGCACTGAGCCCTGTGGGACGCGCAAGATGACTGGAACAGTACACGAATGCGTATTATTAGCAGTAACGAATTGTAGGCGGTTAGTTTAAAATGCATGAATGCAATTTGATATACAGGAGACAATGTTAAGTTATTGTAGTTTAGGAAGAGGAAGTTTGTGGGGAACTTTGTCAAAGGCTTTTGAGAAATCTAAGAAAACATAATGAGTTTGATAATGATTATCAAGAGAATGATAGAGATCGTGCGTGAAGGCTAGTAGTTGCGTCTCACCTGAAAAATGTTTTCTGAAGCCTCGTTGTGAACTTGTGAATCAATCATTAGTTTCAAGATAATTTACCAACTGCGAGTAAATGACGTGTTCAGGTATTTTAAATGGCACACTTGTTAAATAAACTGGTTGATAATTGGATGGGTTTTGTTTTTCGCCAAATTTGTTAAGGGAACCACCTTTCCCAACCATCCAATCGCCTGGGACTACGCCATGGATAAGAGACTGCATAAAAGGTTTTGAGATAATTTTTGAACAATACATATTACAATTTTTTTAGTAACTTGCTGTTAATATTGTCTATTCCGGCGCAGGATGAAAGCTTCATATTATTATTAATGCCAGCAACATGAATCGCGTCAACTGCCGCTGGGTCCATAGGCAAACAAAAAAAATGCTAAACACGACAATACCGGTACTTGGTTAACTTCAGAGGTTCTAAAGGACATACTAAAAACATAATTTAATACACTGGCACTTTCAGTTACTGGTATATCTATACCATCAGACGATTAAAGAAAAATGTTAGACTGCCAGTTGTCTTTTCAATGACGTTCAGCGAGTTTCTAAATGGGGGCATGATTTGTATAACTAATAAAGCGTCAATTAATTAATTTTAGTCAGTCATTCGACTTATCTTGACGATTGGGCCCCTCTAATCATTGCGTCTTCCTGGCCGTAAAACTCTCCTGTGCAGACCGCAAAAGCGTAGCTTTTACGGCTTTTTTTTTTCTTTAACATCCTGTGAAAAAAAAAGTATAATGAGGAAAAAAAGGAGTGTGCGAGCTCAGCCATTCCCGTGCAGCCAGCATAGCGCACAGAAGGAGGAAGTGAGAGTCACGCGGTAGTGTCCGACGCGGTGAAAATCCGATTCGTTGTCCACGTCGGAATCAGGGTGAAAGTCGTTGCGGATGGCGACCTCCCCCTCATTGGTTTGCAAGGAATGTGTCGTCTCGGCGTGGAAGGTAGTGCTAAGAAAAGAATTTCTGGCGGCCCTCCAAAAATTATCAATTGTGATTTAGTAAATTCATAAATAATTAAATAATAACTAATAGATAGTAGTAGTAAATAATAATAAGCCTGGAATAATAATAATTATTCATAATTAAAATTCCGATACTTTTGTCATAAAAAATACTTCATTTAAAAGATTAATAAATAAAAATGATTCGGTTGTTTTTAAAAAAGTTCCCACACTAGCGATTGTCCTCTTCAGCGGTGTCCTTCTCTTTCGCGCAAACTGTTTTTGAGGCACTTAGCCAACTAGGCCGTCAACTTATATTGTTGCAACAGTTATTCATTTTAAATCATAATTTGCCTGATTTCATTCAAGAATTGTCGGCGAATGTTTTATTTATATCGAGACGCACGATAGGAACTGATCCCGTTATTGAAAGGCGAATTACGCCGTAGAAAGACGTGTCAATATTCATCTTGTTACCTTTGGGCTCTACTCGTCCACTCAACCTTGAATTCAAATGCTTTTCATATTGAAGAAAATTTTCCTTTCAATAATTGAGTATATAAAAGAAATACTGCATCTACACATAGTTACGAAATATACCCTTCATCATCAAGTCGGATACAATGCATATAGTTACAGTTTCTCAAAGGAGCGCTAAAGAAGATTTCGAGACCGTCTTAATATCTTACGGCACATTCACAACCTTCGCGGCCTAAGCATCCTAGAAAACCAAAAATGACCATCATGGACGGCCTTTATTCCTATAAAAACGCGACCTTCACATCGCGAAATGCCTTTTTTTATTATAATGATATCTGAAAAAGGTAAATCCCGATATTTGGTCGCGTTATTAGGAAGAAAACAAGGCAACACATAGTTTTACTTTTGAGTTTTTTTTATGCATCGGGTGCGTAGGATGAGTTTGGGTTATAAAAAGAGGATCTCAAAGTACAATTCAGACCCTCTTTAGTGATTCCAATGCCCGAACTGTCCAGATTCCGAAACCTAGGTCACTTGCAAGTCCTGTGTTGACGAACACAAGAATGGGCACCAGTGAGACAAATCTTCTCTGAATGAACTACGAAGGACTCAACATCCCCCTTCAGCTCAAGAGGCTACAAACAACTGCCAGTAACTAGACAGCGGCGTTATGAGCTCATGAAGTGCACCGCCTGCCACTTCAAATTGACCTGGCAAAAGGAAGAGGGTGCTTTTTTCTGAGAAATCAACACTTTTTTTCAATTCTAGCCGATCGCGTTAGTGCATATTTTCAAGACAATATCGTCGGAAATTTCGAGGTTTAAAAGTGAGATTGATAGCTCATTGTTATACCTGTTTTGCTCTTCGTTTAGTTTCATTATGGAGAGCTGAAAGTAGAAATTCATCGATCGTTTGTTGGTTTGTTTATTATTATTTTTTTTATAATAAACATGAAAATGACTTTTAATGTTCGCCCTGTTGAATTGTTGAAGTACATCCTATTTCGAATTTAAAAAAAAAATCTGCATATTCCAAATGCATTTGAGTCAAAATATATCAATTTCTGTTTACTGGTTCCTAATAATTTTTAAAAAGGTTTACTTATACCGATTATTATTTTTGTTTATCGCTGTGTGCTTGCCAATAACCTAGCTAACAAAACAAACGTTTCACTACCTTTTGTTTTGTTCGCTAGGTTATGTGGAGGAGGGTTTGCCCATTCCAAATTCTATCAGTATACACCCATTTTCTATGTTGGAGCGGAGATGGAAACGTGAGAGTACCGTATTTTTTGGGCTGTAGTCCGCACTCGGTGTGTTTTCCGCATGGGCCAATTTAAGCCGAGAAAAAAAACTTTTCCTTAGATGGTCCGCACCCGGTGCGCAATCCGCGCGCCGGGCATAGTGCGCACCTGGTGCTTAGTCGACACAAAACTCTTCTCATACACACGCACACCAGGCACGTAGCCAGGGGGGGAGGGGGGGCATGGGGCCCGGCCCCCCCCCCCCCCCTGAAATCTTCCATTTTGCTGGGGCCTCCTCTCCCCCCCCCCCCCTCGTACAGCATTTTGTCATGGGCGCGCCCTCCCGAAACAAAATCCTGGCTACGTGCCTGACGCACACCTTAACAAGTATTTGCTTTCTTAGCTCACAAAGAAGCTTGTATTACATAGAAATCATCATTAACGTTCTCTTTCAATCAGAAAATCCGTCCCGTCTCGTCGTAACGAACGATATTGAAAAACAAGATTCCTGTATAGTCCGCACGCGTAGATAGTCCGCACAGCCTAAAATTTCACCTTTTAAACATGTGAAGTCCGCGGACTATATCCCGGTAAATACGGTATTTTGAAATGTGCGGTTCCCCCAGGAGAGTAAAGAAGGGAAACGGTTTGTTAAACCCACCACGAGAACGGAACGTAGGCACAAAAAATGGCCCTTTTCCAACTGATATCAAATGGCTCCTGATTAAAGCGTGTTTTTCTGACTCCATAAAGTAGATAAGCCTAGTGTGGGAAAGCCCGCTCGAACGCCACCTTCAGAAAGGAAAACCCGATTGCTTTCATTTGTTTTTATTAGGCAAAATGGGAGACACTTTACGAGTTTCTGTGAGAATACTGGGATAATCACCGTGGGAAATTCCAAGTACGCTGTTGAACAGGGTTATTTATTTGAGGTATCAGCCGAGAGTTGTTGAAGCAGTTTTGTGCCAATCTGGGGCTTCACGGCAACAGTTACAAATGAAACGTGTTTAGAAAGAATGGTTTATATTGCAACTACTCACGCATTAAATGATGGAGGGAAATTTTCACGACGGAACGTTCGAAAGGTGATAAAAAAGAATGGCGTAGATCAGATGTCATTTTGTCGAATGTGCGGGAATAAGTCAGTTTTTTTAGACGTTCTTTGGCCGTGCATAAATGTCGGGGTCCCAATAACAGTTTTTGTCTTCAGAGAGTAGGCAAGGAAGTATGTTGCTAATTTTCAAGCAGATTTCAAGCAACATAATCAGGTAGTCGGCTTGCTTTAGAATTGCATGCGTCACGTACATCACTTTTATAAAACGAGTGAGCACCGATTTCTCGCTAACTGATAAACTAGGTGGCTGTCGTACTTATACTTTATTATCATACAAAGGTAGTATTTTAATTACGGTAAATGAAGTACCGTATAATTTATTTACATTTGGTTTTTGCAAATGTAATTGTAACTAATTGTTTTTGACTTAATTGTAGTTCTAGTTCGATTACTTTTTAAACCATGAAATGATTTTTTACGGAACTCCCAGTCCCAAGGCTGTCCGTCCGTCCGTCCTTACATTTTCCGCGAAATTTCGCGGGAACATTCACATCAAGTGACCTAGCTTCACGTTATCTATACAGGAGCTGGGGAATCAACCACCTGATCATACATCAATTCAGATTTCCGGCTACATTTATAGGCAACATTTACGTCTTATGACTTCAACGGCAATTCAGTTTCCCCACTAAACTGAGCGGATAAATGAACGACATGACCACGTCACGCAGTCACTGATCCAGTTTCCTCAGTAAATTTGGCAGGAAATTGGCACGTGACACACAAATTCGATTTTCCAGCTAGATTGAACGGGGAAATTGATGTCACGTGATATGAACTACAATCCAGATTCTAAGCTAGATTTAGTGAGGAAAATCGCCGTCATGTGAACTGATGCGATGTGAACTATAAGTCACTTCAGTTGCTCCGATAAATTTAGCGAGTAAATATGCGTGACGTCACACACCGATTCCCTCTACCCATCCCTCTCCTTTCCTCCTCTTCCTGTTTTCCCCAATCGTCCCCCGCTTCCCCTACAGTGACCTCCCTCCCCACCCTGTTCACGTGACGCCGTAAAATTTATGTCACGTGGCGCACGAATTCCCTAAGCTTACCCAACTATCTTTATCCCTAATTCCCTCTGCCAACCCCCTCTTCTCCAATCTTTATCCCTAGTTCCCTCTGCACTCCCCCCTCTTCTCCAATCTTTATCCCTAATTCCCCCTGCGCACACCCCTTCTTCTCCAATATTTATCCCTAATTCCCTCCCCTCACCCTTCTGCAGACTGCACTGCACACTTCCTATCTTCCAAACAATTGAAATGATCTCTCCCTAGAAATTCATACATCATGGATCTCTGAAGTTAAAGGTCGCAGCCAATTACGGAGTGCGGGATTTGAATTATTCGTCACCCAGGTGCTTCAATCTAGGGCCAATGACGGATGAAGATACACTGAGCGTCCACCTCATTGCCCTTCTGCCAACCCGTGTAGCTCTGAAGGTGCCGGCGTTGGCACCCGGCCGGCGACTTTGGACGCTGAGCTGAGTAACTGTTAAACCTTCAGCTCCCGCGGAGGGCAACAGGCGAGACTCCACATAAAACCTTCCATTGGGCAGATGGAGGGAGATAATAAAAATGACGAGATTGTGATTTATACATTGACAATCTGATCATAATATTCGAAGTAATATCCACACGCAGATTGTATCGGCGTGTGGATTATCTTTATTTAGAGCTGTCGCGAAAAAATTAACACTAAACATTAGGACGTGCTGAAAAGCAATAAACAACTTCAGGTTCTGTGTCATTACGTTATGGAACTAGGGGACAAAAACGACAAAACCTTGACGAAGGAAAAACGCAGTGCACTCAATTCTCAACGGATGGACAGGAAAAGGCAAATACGTTTCAGTGAGTAACGACGGTTTGAAATTAATATTATTTATTTTTAGTAGCTCTAAACAAAGTAACTGCAGATTTAGATAGTAATTGCATTATTGTTCAGAAGTAATATGTAATAGTAGTCAATTTCGTTTTGTATGCTAGTAATTATAATTGCAACTGACAAGTTTTTTTAAGCAAAGTAGTTGCAATTGTAAATAAATTACCATTAAAATGTAATTTACTCGAGTAGCCCAAGATGGTTACAAATTGGTCTGCAATGCTCACCCAAATATAGACTTTAAATAACTACATATTTCTAAAAAATATATTACGAAATAAGTGGCTGTCTCAGGGTGAAATATCTAAGATGACCACGAAACGAGCTGGAAGTAGAAAACATATTAATTTTTTTTTATCTTAAGCCAATGACGTCATTGGGACGTCATCTTGTCTCGTGCTAGTTGAAAGTTGTTATCCTGTGTTATTTTAGTTTCATTCTTTTGTCACAATTTGCTGTTTCTGAGTTTTACGGCCCCTTTATAACCCGTTTTGGATTTTAACCAAAAAGGAAAAGGCTTATTTTTGTTTGGTTCGATACAAAACCATTGCCAATATCTCCGGGGCGTCCCGCTAGGCGTTTGAGGAGAATGATAAACGTAAACTATAAACATATTTTTGTTTTTGCGAAACACGGAGTGTGTAAACAAAAATATATTATTGGTATCATGCTACGATCAACTACTGCCAAAGATACGGGTCGTTAAACATAATTACGAGCCAGATACGAACCACGCGGTACATTGTTCCGAAGTGCGTATCAAACGTCGCAACAACATACCAAGGGGTTTCGGGCGGTTCATAGTTCTGTTTGTAGATTAACCTAAAATTAGATTAACGGTAACGTGATTTATGGATGTCAAGCGTGTATCGTGAGTTTTTCAAACTAAAATAAACTCTTTGTTTTCTGCACTAGAAGGTCTCGATTTTTAACACAGTTTTTAAGCTAAATATGTTAAAACTGCGCTTGGCAAGGCTAGCCGTTTTATACCACAGTTTCAAGCTCGATAGCGAAGATGTTTGTTATTTAATAATTTCATGAGATTAGCCAGATTTTGTTTGCCAGTTACAGTAGGATCAAGGTCAATACGCCCATGCACCAATGGTCACGCTGAAGAATTTACTCAAACGAAGAAAGGGAAACATTAAAGTTTGACAGATGATGCCTCGTTCAATGAAACTGGCAGAATGGAAGAGTTGGACAATACCGCCTAAACTGAAGGTATTGCTTTTGGAGTGTCTCTGTCAAGCCCCAAGATTTGGCTTTACTATTAAAATTCTTTATTTCTGTCTGGATGTTAATGGTGTAACAAATGACTCATGCCATCGATCTTATGACAATGGGTGGTGTAAAGTTTGTCTGGCTTCATTGTGTCACTGTACACGGGAGTGATAACTTTAAGATATCTTATATTGTGGTCTTTAGGAATCAGATGTATTCCCTCAAACAGTTCAATTTACATTTGTGCATTTTTTATTAGTCTCGCACTATAAATATACTGGAGAATATTAAATATTTGTTTCTAATAGCTGTCAGATATAAAAAAAAAATTCCCAAAAATGAGCCATAAGACCCATTGCAAACACACACCTCAGGCCTAGAAATAAAGTATGTGTTTCTGACTTGTACTTATTGTGTTTCTCCCCTTAATTTCTTCACAAAACACAACGATTTATGCAGTTGTTTAGTCAGAATGCCAGAAATATCTATCAGTTGGTCGCAAAAACAAAGTGGACTCAATTAAAATATTTAATTAAACAAAAAAAAAACTATTGACGACTTAATTTACTGGATTTCGACTTATGTGTATAACAACCATAAAAAAGCATATAAGCAGAATTCTGACAACTTTGTAAACCTAATCATAGAGCGCCTAAGCTGGAAGCTGTCAAAGGCAACATTATTTCTTGTATTACTACGTTTTGGGGGCTCCAAGAATGTCGCGTTAAACACGACCTACACATTTTCTTTATCTTAACATAAATCGTACGTTCATCCGTTCAAATTCAGGGACACCTAGGCCCACATGCCAAGTAACACCCAAACCTTTCTATATTACCCAAGATCTCCAGGACGCCGCCGCGCATCAATCCGCAGGAATTCATCGTATTCTACGTATTGCGGCCTTCGTCGGTACAACCCAGCTACTGTTTCTAACTTAGTTTAAAAGCGCCAAAATTGGCACCAATTTTGTCGTATTTCTTTTTTTTTCTTTTTCCGCTGCATTTATTTAGACCGTTGATATTTCTGTCCAACTTTGTGAAAACTTATCATTGTCATCCGCCATTTTGTTGTAGCACGCACGTGGACGGATGGTTTCTGTCAAGTCGTGTAGCCCAACTGACGGCAGCAAGCCTGCAGCGCGACTCTGGGGCTGGAGGCTTCAGCTCTGGACATTCCTCTGACATCAGGTGGGTTCATAGATATTATTTACTATGGCGCGTCCCGAACAGATTATTATCACTCCGCCGCCAATTAGAGAGCGGCATTAGCTGTCAAGAACTTCCGACAACCGATCGCGAGGAGCGTGACGGCAATAGGACATGTTCTCCGTTCTTTGAAACAATGTGATTTATGTCAGTACAGAATAAAATTAATAGTTGATATCAAACCCTACGCCACACGCGATTGCTATTTTTTCCACTAAATGGCAATCGCAAAAAGTAACTATAAGAATGTAACTATAAGAATTCAGCTTTTAGAGCTCCCAGACTGAATAAGCGGCCACGTGATCTCGTGCCGATTATATGCCACCAATGTCCATCCTATCCACTCATTGGGGTTGGCAAATGACATGGCCGGTGCTTAGCTCCAGACATTATTAGAATGCGGCTGTTCCCGTCACCGCAGCGATTTGATAAGAGCCGCCACCGCATTGAATGTATACTTGGGTGGCATTAGTACCAGGAAGGTTGTGAACAGTTAAATACACTCGAACCTAATGCCGTTGCAAGGCCTTGAAGGTTCCAGGGACTATATGTAGAAGCATCGCAGGCACCTCAACCCCAGATGTTCCGGAATGATGACTGTTTCAGAAAAGACAAGCCAAGGCTGGTAATTATTTAAATTCAATATACTTCACAAAACATGTTGTAGAAATGTCATTTTCTATTCAAATCCATTTTGCCTCAATAGGACTTGCACAATATATTACGAAGGTCTGCTGTATTTTGTACTTCGTTAAAGCCTGGTGGCACAAAAACATGGCCAGATGACCCGTGTCTTGACGACCTACCCTTTGCCATCTTTCTCGCGAGGTGCCAAAAACTTTAGCCGGGATAACGTAGAGATTCACACCGAAAGAACCACTCAATCCCAGAATGCCTTGCGCACCGACGCGTCTTTCATCGTCTGCTCGGTCTGTTTGATCTCATCCATACCCTGGTCTGCTTCGCGTCTGCCCCCACTAAAGGCTAATTTTCGATGGAATCGTCGCCCGCACAAGTTTGTACGCGCAATAAGAGCCGGAAGCGTCTGCAGAAATTTCAACCCTGTCCTAGGGTGCCTCAGGGTCCTTCTATTTTGGATAATGACCTTCTTTATGTACCAGACGTCGACAGCACGCGCTCTCTGGAAACGTAAACACAAAACAGCCGATAAAATTCCGAGGACAACTAAGATATTCTTATGAGCTGTGAATGCGAAAGCATGAATGTCGTTCTTCCGCTCCGTTAGTTCGTCTGCGCTGTACTGGCGTGGAAGGCCGCGTTTCGCTAATAGCGAGGTTGCGGCCTACGGCCGAGCGCGCGCTCTCGGGAAGTGGCCGCGCCGCGCTGAGCTCAGCCGTGCAGCCACTTCGGAGTCTGCCCGTGCGGGCTCTGCTGGCTCTGCGGCCGAGCCGCTGCGCCGCCATGGCTTCTCTGGTGGCGTTCCTTGGAACTGTGCCGCGCAAGAGCCAGTGGGAGCCGCGTTCCTTGAAACTATGACGTGCGCCAGCCAATGGGAGCTATACATCAGATTGCTGCTACAGACAACAGGCTTCGTTCCATCGGGGCAAGGGAGCTTAGGTGCCGTTTGGCGCGGCTTCAAAAGCTGATAATGCCGGTCCGCTCCATGAGACAGTTAATGCTTTCACATTAAAAATTCCCGCCATACCACTGTCGATACATCGAAATTGTGGCCGGAGATGCACTTTCACGTGCTCCGGAACAACAACAAAAAACATTGCAGTGGCTTAGCTCGGCTATACCAGGATATACGTAGCATAAGCTTAGGTTCAGCTGGTTATTCTTAACTTTCCTGGTTGTCTAGGTATAGCTTGATTATCATGCTTACTGCTGCTTCAATGACACACACACGGTATACGCATTATGTGACTACTTCGGGATCCGATGAGTTAAGCTTCTCCGCTCTTCTGCGCCGCTGAGCAGCAATTTCGCTCTCCTTCTCCATGGCTATACCACACTGGCAAACGCCCCACTATATGTATACCCCCACTGATACCTCTGCGCATGCGCACAAAATGAGAGGCGCTATCAGCGTCAGACTTGGATACTGCGCAACGGAGGCGCACAGCTGGGCAAGTGCCGGCGCCAGTGCGTCTGCCACGGCTACGACGTCACTCCTCTGGAATGCGCAGACCGCCGAGGCGCGCGCGGCGGCGGCGGAGCGCGCGGCGGCGGCGGCTCCGGCGCGCCAGCTGTGCAGCCGCCTCGGTGGCTCCGAGGAGAGAGCGCTGGCTTACGGATCCCCATGTGGCGGGTTCGGATCCCGGCCGAGGTGCCCGCAATCTGACGGAGGCTTATTGCGGAGGAGACGCCGTGTAACCGAGCTTTCGGTTGCACGTCAAAAGATCTCCAGGTGGTCCAAATTAATCCTCAGTCCTCCGCTGGGGCGTGGCACATGCCCGTCGTTGTTCTGGCACGTAAAACCCCCAAATTTGACTTTTTTGCGCCAGCTGTGCGCCGTGTGACGTCACTGCTCCTCGCGCATGCGCAGCACAGCTCTCCAGAAGCCACGCGAGACTGCTCAACCTCGGCCAGTGTAGCTTACGCTACAAAAAAAAAAACCGTCCGAAACAAAATGGTCAGATGCCATCACTCTAAGCAAAGTGCACATACAGACATTCTACCCGGTGCCATTCTCAGCATTCATGCATACAGCGTTTGATATGCTCGCTTAACAAAGTCCCGCTATGACAACCAGCTCTAGACGACGCTCCCGTCACAAATTATAGGGCTTCTTCCACGCGCCGACTTGCTGCTGGCTAAACAAATGATCGTCTCCGAACCTCACCTTCCCACCCACGGTTCAGGCAGCAGTAAACGCCGCAATAAATTTGGGGCAAACAACCGCGTTTTCACGTCAGTACCATACAATCCCGGTTGTTTTCACTAAATGTAATGACGGCGTCCATTGACTGAGTCGGCTAATTGGTCCAACAAATCAGGGCGTATTTTGTGGTCATCCCTATTTTGGTCGCAATCCGCTGCATGTACCCAAAATACAGAAGTCCCCTCCTGCCCATTTTAACCTCCTTGTTCAAGATTCATGTTCGTGTGCCGCCACGTGGTTCTATCACTGCGCCTCTCCGCTAGAGGAATGTCTTGCCGCCAGCAGATAAAGCAAATGTTGCTTCGCGGTCGGTTTCCGGACGCCATGTCTTTTACCAAAGACTGAACACATTTGTCGAAAACAAAGGCACAGGAAATAGAAGACTGATCCTACAGTGTTATCGACACGGAAGCGACATCTGCCTCTGCAGCGAGTACGATTAGCCTTTCATCACGAGCCGATATTTCATCTAAGGCATCTCAACATGCTGGTACATTCCAATTAAACCAGCACAGAAAAGGCGCGCCATACTTTGTCTCGTGGGGCAAGTAGTTTTCGGCAATCTTTTTTCATTGGTTTTGATATGGCTGACTGCAAGCCTAATTTGCCAATGAACAGCGCAGGGCACAGTTAGTCCATTTGTTCGAATGTTAATACCAGCTATGTCATATCTTGACGACATACAAGGAATGTTTAATTGAAATGTACCTGCATGCTGAGATGTCCAAATGTTTTTTTTTACTGGACTTTAGTTTATTGTGATGCAGATTATCAATTTACATTTTTTTTTTTCACGTATGCAGTGAAGGGTAGCGTTCTCCTGAGCAAAATATTAATTTTTACATCAGTTTTATTTTCGAAATGTTCACAGTCGTTAGTGAAACACCCCGTATGCATAATGCAACATGCGTATACCAAACGATTGGACGGGAAATCAAAGGAGCGCCTTGATGTTTTGCGCAATTTTAATATCCGGCGAGTTTATCGGTTCAATTAACTTGCCTGATGGTTTGTTATCGCACCTGTCGCTCAAAGCGTTTTCATGATGTCGGTATCGGTATTGGTAGCAGCGTTTATGTATTAATTCAGAAATGTTAGAAGGATCGATCGCTGCTTTGCAACGAAAGTGTTTAGTGGAGACCGATATGCGATAGCCATGCAAAAACAGGGATGGACAGAATTTCTAGTGCAAGCAAATGAAATACGTGCTTAAAGTACATTGGGCATTTTGTATTCCATTCCTCATAGTGATATGTGTTTCTTGGTCGCATCTATGTACTAAGAATGACTGTTTTAAGCATAGAAAGAAGGTGGCAATTACATCAACTAAGGGCGCTGTTAGTAAGATCTTGTCTAAAACGCAGAGCATCACTAATTGCAGTAATTCAAGCGGGAAAGTGGTTGCAGTCGTGTGATGTACGAGGTATTCGCGACTCCAGCGACCTATAGGGGGCGCCACCACCAAACAAACATGGCGGCTGAGTCCAGGTCGCGTCGGCTCTGGTGGGCCGCCTGAACGGGTGGCGCATTCAATTTAACGGATTTTCTTTTAATGCCCGATTTTATAGGTATTTGAACTGCGACGGTTAAGTGTAGCCGGTGCACATAAACTTGCAGAGCATAGTTTTGCTTTCCGGGTGTTTTTTGTTATTTTCATGTCAAACTTTCGTTTCGGAGATTTCGTTCAAAACCGAAACCATGGGCTCTGGAGAGACGATAATGGACTTTAAGCAGTTTTGATCATCTAAGGAAAGCGGCGAAGACTACAGAATTGTTCCACCGAGGGGAATTTTCAGCTAACTCGCATGCCTAGACCATGCGACTTATCTGTCCGCGAAATCGAGCTTTTGTGCGTATCCGCGTTTAAGAAACAGCTCCAGTCGTCTGCTTGGTCAAGAAAACAGGCTGCAGGAAAATTACGAAAATTAAGCAACCGCTTCTTGAGCCAAGGAGCATTTCAACCCGCTAACGCCCCACTAAGCAGCTGATACTCGTATTTCAATTCAGGTTTTAGTGGCAATCGAGAAGTCATTTTGACGAGCGGGTTATGTATTATATTACGTATTATGTCCCACTAAAGCGATATTACTATATTTTTTGGGTTGAAATATGAGCTTAGTTAACTAGCTATTAAGTGAACTGCTGAATAAAAGTATATTTGACAGACAGAGAGATACTACTTAAACTCAGTCAAATGGTTCTAGCCGGTAGCACGGCGACGAATGCGGACAAACTGAAGAGAGTCTTCATCGGAGATTCACGCAGAACCTCTCTCCACTGAACTTGACTTCGAATCCTGAACGAAGAAAATTAGTATATTTTGTGGCCGGTCAACCTGAGCAATGTAGACGTATATTGCTGCTGGCTTCGATGGGGGTATGATATAAATATTGGAGGCGCGGTAGATCACAATGCCATGACAGCTTCTAACTTTGCGAGACGCGTCCCCCACCTTTTGAAAGCAGATAATTTCCCTCATTAATCGTATGCAGCGAGCAGGTTTTCCTGAATCAAGTAATTGCGAAATCAGCCCAACTCCTTCAGTGTGGTCCAGAGGCAAATTTTTCGGCGAAAAGCAGCCAAGATGAATAGCCAACGCACTGACCGGCGTGGGTGGCTCAAACTTGAATGCTCACCGAACACAACCAAACTCAAGAAAAGCAGCTATCGAACCTTCCCAGTCACTTGACTGCACCATTGGTGTTCCCTCCAGTGAAACGCCTCATATGTCGTCCTCAGTCCACTGTTCTACATTTTTATAAAGAAACCACTTATCAGTTACCAAATATTCCTCACTTTGAATGTGATTTGAGACAAACAAGAAATCAAAACGTTTTTCCGTGATTCCTACCCATCCAAGAAATCGAAAGTACGCGACCGTGTGTTGTGGAGTAAACGGGCTTTCAAACACGTGATGGAAGGAAACAATCTACTGAGGTTTCACCACACTAATGAACACTCAGGCAAACTTAAGAAATTTTCGGACCTTCGTCAAATTACATTGTTCGCCACCGCGCCGCAACACGTGTCTTCGAAAGCCACCAGAGACGCGGAGGGGCGCAGAGCGACCTGGTCCGGCTGGTTCCCGGTTTTCCCGCTTGGTGGCGTCCGTTTTGCTGGAGTCGCGAATAGACGAGATGTCGAATGTGTGAGTGTTAGGGCTTGGTATGCCTACCTTATAAATGTGATCGAAACGAGCTGGGTGATTAGATGGTTCAAGGACGCGTTCCTGGCGGATGAATCTGTTGTAGTGATAATGACTGTGGAAAACAAACAAACAGAGAAGCATTTCTAGGGCGGGAAGACAAATCAGTTAATTCTATGGTTACTTTCATGTTAGTTACACTTGCCGTAAGATGACAATTGTTTAGGATGAAGCGAGCTGCTCGGTTTGGATTGGCTTCCAATGTAGTGATCAACGTTTGATGATAGAAATTCCATTCTGAAAACGGGTATTAAAATTTTGAACGGTCTAGGAATTTAAACAATTTATTTCAGGTAGCCAAGCATGCGATTTGTATTGCCTGTAACGTGCCCTACATGCGTGTGGCACAAAAAATGGGAAGTTATATAGACCCCGAGGTAATTTTAAGTTGGTACAGGCTCCAGGATTTTATTAATGTGATACGTAGGGCATGCAGTGTTATAACGGGACACTGCCCAGTCCGGATGATGTTCAGATCATGCATCTTGTCTCGGTTCGAGCGCAACATTGATAAAAATAAATTAATAAAATAGAAGAACAATGAACTGTAGGTACAGGATATAATTACAAACTTCATGGCTGGGGCACTTCCATTTTTGTGTCTACAATATTTTGTATGAAAGACATGTTGTTTCGGAAAGGCTTCGTCTCTTAGGGATACTTGAAGGATTATTGAACATTCGCAATTAAGCTGGCAATGAACTTATATACCAAAAATGAATGGCTTTTCCTCACGTTGCACACGCCCATCCTGTACCGAACAAGTTGTATTTCTAAATCTGGAATTTTCTTTTACGTACTCGATTGTCCAATACATTGGCTCAACTCCTGGTCCGAGTATCGTTTTTTGTAACTCGAGAAATTTTTAAGCTTAACATATCAAACTACTGATAATGAAATATACTTGGAAAAATATTTCAAGGTGATCAAATATCTCTCATATTTGTATTTAGAATTAAAACGCTTTTTCTTAGAAGTTTATTTGCCTTTGCAATTAAATTGCTTCTGTCGATGTATTTTGTACTTGTATTTTGTACCTGTATTTTATTATATTTTTCGGGTATTTTTCTCATTCCAGCACCATGTCTCATTAGTCATCCTCCCTGCCAACTAAATCATGTCAAGAACAAAGTCATTGAACCGTCGAATTAAAGAATCAACCAAATAAGAAATTACCGAAATATGTCGAACGATGCTCCACCCGCAAAGCCCACTACTATTTTTGATAAGTCGAAATACGTTTTCTTCAAGAACACCAAAAGATAGCCCAGTTCTAGCAATTGCAGTGCCTTGGCCAATGTTATCATCGGCCGAAGTGGAATTTGCCATTTACGGCTGGAGAGACGCAAGCATTTGTGACTGGGAAGGACAGTTGACTGTGCTCTATTGCCCCTCAATATGGACACAAGTTTGGTAAATTAAAAGTACAAAAGTAGTGTTTAAAACAAATTATCTTGATCGCACATTCAAAGTTAGCCCACTCCCCATTTTCTTTCAATTTGTCCTCACTTTTAGAAGGGCTGCATATTGCGGTACGTTTTTTTTTGTTTTTTTTAATGCAAGGAGTGTTGAGCTGAGGGGACCAAAGCCATCTTCCAGGTTCCAATCCCTGTTCCAAAATTAGATGAGTCGCAAGCATGCAAATATTTACACTGTGTTTGAATACACTGATTTAAAAAATTTACAAATTCAACTTACATCTAAAATAAAGTGGCGTGATTCAATTACGGCACTAGCCTTTAGTCAAAAGAAAGAGAGATAGAAACCACCTATATTAATATTACAAAGTCACTCAACTAAAGTCTATTGTCATTTTTAACTCAACAAAGCACGTAATATCTAGTATTTCAGGAGGTCGGTTGAACAATTTAGCTATCAAAAAGGGTAATTGTTGTGACCCGTAATTTGTGCAATTCTATTTTTAAAATAATTTTCCGCTATAAACGTTATGTTGTGCCTCTCTACCTGTAAATTTACAAACACAGTGCATCGGCGTTTATATCTCATTAAATTACTATACCTATCGTCAAGTTATAATAATGTTACATAGTAATAACTAGTGTTCAAAATGAAAGTTTTGTTAATGCAAACATTTAAGTTGTGTATTTATTGGGTAGGCTTCTATTGCAGGGCGAGAACATTTGCCGAATCACACTTGCTGTTGCTTATATACCCTCAAACATTAGTATAACTGGCGCTTAAGGAGCATGCAAGAAGTAACTTAAAATGAGATAAAATTCCAATATAATAGCAAATATTTCAACTTCGAAATTAAACATTTTTTATACTTTGCATCAAGCATTTCAGTATGAGCGAAAATAGCCGATAATCCAACTTCTAAACATGAACATCTTGGTACAGTTTATGAAAGTATATTTGGGATTAAAAATATTTATTTTTGGGTTATGGGAAACAAACAAATAATCATTTTCTGTTTGTATGAATTCGTCACAGTGCTATACATATATGCATCCTTTCATTTGGCATAGTTGGTAGACTCACTTGGTTATGAATAAAATTAAAATACATTCGTGCGCACCTGACATGGTCCGTAGTTTGTGACAGAAATAAAATATATTTTGTAAAAATAAAGAAATAAAGCAGAAATGTATACATGAAGCGCACGGCACTCAACTGTTTCTAGTTGAGACCACATGCCCTTTCTGAGCGCACAGTTACGATCGAACCGACTGGCAGCTGCGTACGAGTTCCAGTGCCAACTTTTTCCCTGACGATTTTTATTCAAAAATATTCTCAATGGAGTTCAGAGCACTGCAAATGTCAAAAACATATAGTTATGCCGAGTTTATTTAGTGCAACGGACTCATTTTTGTCTGTTTGTTCATTTGAAAGCAGGGTTCGGAGTGGGCTGAAACCGTCTTTAATGCTGCTGCCAAGGTAGCGGACTCCCAGACCTCATCAAGCTCTTCTTTCGCTCTTTTTTGTCTTGAAACTCCACCAGGATATACCTTGAAAGTGACCTTTTGAATTGGAATCTGAGAAAAATAATACAATACATGGCAAAAAGAGCTTATATACGTTTATAAACAAGTTGCCCGATAGGTAAGAGTAATATATTTTAAAATTGGAAGAGACATTAGTAACCCAAATACTAGAATACATTTTGCTGAAGCAAAAATCAAAATTGGGAATACCTTTTTCTAGAAAAACTATTTGCAGTCTTCGGCTTTGTAGAACTATTTGGGTACCCCCTCTAGCCACTACGAATAACTTAAAAGAAGCACAATCTACATTACTTCGAAGAATTACACGATATCTTTATGAAACCACGGAACGAGTACACACTCTAAGGTGCAGCCTGAGTATTGATATTGACGTTTTTGAGCTCGAAGTAATTATCATGTAGAATTAATATTTTGCGGTTCTCGTCTAAACTGGAAGCAAGCGACTCTTCAATGAGTTGAAAGTCATTCTTCACAATGACTGGAACGCGGTATTATTTGGTATTTTCCATCCTTCTACGGAACAAATCAAATGGACCTCTAAATAAATGTCATGTGCTCCCAATTACCCTCGAGACTTTATCATGCCCTTGTCTAATCCGGGCACCGCTTTCCTCCGTAATGAAGTCACTGTGAAATGCCCATATGTTCTCTTATCTGTTGGTTGAACACATCGCCAGCGCCTTTCATTTTTTTTTTTTTATCTACAACAATAGTTGACATGGAAAACGCTTGTTATCTTTGGAGAATAAAGAAGGGAGTCAAGCATGGTCAGACGCAGTTAAACTTGATTTGCATAAATAGTATTATAACATAGCGTCGCCGTCCTTTGTACTGCGCCCTCCACTCCTTGGTAGCTGAAGAAACCAAAGGCAAAGGTTAGCTTAAGCTTCTCTATAGAAGGCAACGGTTCCATTAAAAATCGGAACAAGATACATCGCCACCTTATGCATCACTGTACCAGAAATACATCGGAGTATATATTTCCACGGAGAAATAAAACACATTTTAAAAATATTGTCATACTATATTAGTTTACAAATATTGTTATACTAGATAAGTATAATTTTAAACTGTATTTCTGAAATACTATCGTGATACATTCGCTTTGAATATTGCCCAACCCTGTCTGAAACGTTTAAGTCTGCTTTACACTGTGTTTTCGGTGTCAAAAAACTTAGTAAGTGATTTATAATTCCTTCTAGCATTTTTAAGACATCTAAAAAACGAACATCTCATGACACTTTATTATATCATTTAGCAATCCACGTTTGTGCAATACGCAAATCTTAGTCGTTTCGTTGCTACTTTTTGCTTGTTTTTACTTCTCCGAACAAGCGTAGCAGGTGACGTCATCGGCGTCTTCTCGCGGCGCTCAGCGGTGTTTACGAGATTGGCGTAGCGCTCCTGCGCAGCGCACTTCTCAGCCTTGCGAGCCATCCCGCAGTGTCCGATAACCAACCACCGTCAACGTCTCGCCGTCTCGTCATCTGTGACTATCGTCTCTCGTATTTTCGTTAACACTACCTGCGCAGACTGATGCCGCAGTTTTGCAGACGTCGTTGGATATCGTAGAGACCAAAAGGGGTGAAGTCTGCGGTGCAGACGACTCTTGCACCTTGCACACACCCGCCCCAAGAGAGGCCCACCCCGATCCAGCCCGTCGTCGCGTAGACGATCACGTGACCGCTCGCACCACGTGGTAGCCATGTTTTGGGCGGCCCGACACCAAGGTTGCGGAGTCAAAGTTCCGGTGTCGGCTTCTGCTCATATTGAAAGTGATATTTAAAAATATATATTCGATTTTTCGCGAAGGAATTTACGTTGTGTCTTTTATTATCGTTTTTTTTTTTTTTTAGTGTGAAATCACTCATAATCTCAAAATGGTCGGAATTAACCTAAAATATATACGGGGGCAAAAACAAAAGAAACAGGTGATGACGAAGAAAAATAAAGATTACATCGCTTAGTTCGTTGTACCTTCAGCTCATCCTCGCCAGCTGCGGTAGTTATGATAACGGCATTGAGCCCAGCAATTGCTCCCCCTCCGCTTCTACGAGACAGTAAAACAAAGCTGCATACACTTGTGGCGATGTAGGTTTTTGTTCTCTTCTTGTTCAACCAAACCGATAATGCATCCGCCAGCATATACAATTTAAATTTATTCGCTAACTATTTACCAGAGCAGAAGGTACCCCAAACTGTCATTTCATGCAGAAAAATTAGGTAAGCATTTTTACTGTATTTGAATCACTTTAGGTTCGTTGTCGTGAAAACTGAATATTACTTTCCGCAGTATTATATAGTAGTATAACGAAAGCTCTTCCACACATTCAGATGCACCCTTTTGCTTTTTTCTTACATTTGAAGGTGTTGTTTCTTAGGCTGTCGGGTAGAGACTATTTCTAGATGCGTTTAATAATTTATTTGATAAACCGAATTAACTTACGTTTTAATTGAAATTTGAAGCTACTCGTACTCTTAACAAAATATAATTGCAACATTCTATTGAGTACACATGAACATTTCAAGGGGACCTGCTTTGACGTTCTAGACATTGCGGCGATTCTGTCGTCCATCGTTTGATTCCGCCACCAACAAAACGCTATTGCGCGCAATGCATTTGTACGTTTACTTACGGCAATTATCTAGTGATATCGATCAACACGCTGTTTCAAAACAAGCCCGAGTTCGCACACACCAGGTGTGGGCTTTGTGCGTGTGCAGAAACCAGCCTGAGGTAATCGTATCTGAGCATGCGCAGTGCCGACAGCAGCAGTCATGAAGTCATAGAGTTAAGTTGGTCTATACTTGAAAAACATATATTAGAAACAAATCACCACGCTGAATGACTTTTTGTTTAGTCAGAAGTAATGCCCTCCGTCTGTACGAGTAATGCCCTCCGTCTGTACGCATTCTCATTGAATTCACTGCTTTCAATCTTAGAATCGTGCTGTAACCCTATTATGCTTGGAAATAATAAACCATCTGCAGTACCTCGTAACTTGGCAAAAAAAATGCGAAGCCACTTTATTGGAATTTTAATATTTTCAGCCGTAAAGGGCTTGACAACTTAAGACTGAAATGTAGTACAAATTGGCACCTATTTGTACCAACGAAAACTATAAATAAATTGATGGCTGAATTCATTATATAGCCACTTAAGAACAGAGGTATTTGCATGTGTATAACTGTATGTGTTTCCTCAGCACTGTTGTTGATTTTGCTGCACCGAACAGAAGGCCTCGTCGCTGACCCTTAAACACTAAGACAAAAAGGAGAAAAAAGGTAGCAACGGTGTGTCTTCCTCCCTTCTACTGACGCGCCCCCAAGCGGACACAAGAAGGGAGGAACGAGACGTTTTTCTCCTTCTCCAGGCAGACGGGAGAAAGCTTTCGTCCTCCCAACTCATCTTTTTCGGTTTCGTTTTTCGAGCACGTCGCGCATTGTTTAATAAATGCTGTTGAGTTGATTGAGCTTCGGCGGCAGCGAAAGCCGCCTGCAATTTCGTCTCCCAGTCCAAACGTGCTGAACATTTCGGTTGCATCGACATTTTTACCAATAATTTCATCAAACGAGCATACGAAGCCGTTAGAAACAGCGAAGTTCCGGAGCAGCGCCACCAGCACTACGTAAACTAAGCTAAGATGGCCACCTTCAGATTGCCAAACGACGACGTTTCGCCGTTGACGACGTTATGGAAACCGCGGAAACTGCGTCCAAGACAGGCAGGTTTTGATGCCGGGTGCCTGTGGGCCTTCTGTGCTGAGTTCGGTTCTATTTTCCGATGCTGAATGCCAACCAGCAATCAACATGGTTCTGTATTTCTGCGTATCACCAACATAACAGCAACATTCCGATGGCAGTGTTGAGCGTTGAGAACAAAAGACTGGAATTATCACCGATGTGACCGTGTGTTCGCGTATCAGTAGTACAACAAGGTGAGATGACGCAAAATTATCCGCTGGTCGGGCCGTGATCGGAAGGGCGGTGTGTCGCAGGTCGACACTCCGTTTTACATTAAAGAGATTAAGACCGCTTGAGGGATTATGGTGCAAGCGATCGACGTGCGGACAGTGATGTTGGAACGCTGGTATGAACCGTAGCTCCTACCGTACAGTGGCCAGTGTGACTGTGGACTGTCTCCTCTCCGAGAGCGATTGCGGTCTGGGGAAAGGATTGAACGGAATGAAAATTTGACGGAAAGTACGTATATTTACACTTTAGAATTTTAGCGTTAAAAGAGGATGGTAAGCAAAATCGACACAAAAAACACGTATCCTTTATTTTGCTGTTTAAACATACTCCAATTCCTGGAGAAATTGCCCTCTAAGTGGCGCGCTGGGATGAGCGCTAGACGTTTTCGAGCTCACCACAGCGTAGCTCCGTACACTTATCACCTTCCGCAAGTCGCAGCTTTTACTGCATTCAAGTTGATCGAAAAGCGATTCCTCTGCCTGTGAAGCTTCGCTTCCACAGGCAGATTTGAATCAATCTACAGAGATTGATTCAAAACGATAATTGCTGCCGCATGCGAACAGCACAAATAGAAAAAAGAAATACTACAATACAAATACTAGCTACGACATTCCATGCGGGGAAGCAAACACGTGACTTGAAGCCGCAGTGGAGCGGCTTGTTGATTGGCTTTCAAATATTTACGGCATGAACGTTTACTTTTTTGCTAAGAAATTTATCCCCTGAGCCGTTCCTTGTGAAGACGCGGAGCAACGCACCTTATGTTCCTTCCTCGTACACTTCCTATGACCCGTCAGCCAAACCCAATTCCAAGCCCAACAAGAAGATCACTCTGTCAGGAACCCGAAACTTGATCTAGATGCCGTACTCAGGCACAACATCCACAAATGAGTCTTCTACTGGAGAAGCCAAAGAAGTGTGAGCCCACGATGCGAACCTTTTGGACAGTTATTCCTTTCGACGGCGAGACTAAGAATACGTCAAATATTAAATTGGACACTATGAACCTGTGGCCTACGATAATGAATAAAATATAAAACAATGCCTGCAAAAGATATATTGTGCATTGGAAGAAACTACAAGCGGCTGGTTCGAAAACCAAAAAGCTCAACTGACAACCTGAGGTACTTGCAAGAATAACTGCCGCAGACGTTTGTCAACCAATACTGCAAATCCTAATGACAACCTTCCAACAAATACTAATGTTCCCAACAAACGTGTTACCTGTTTTGTTGAAGATGCCATGCTTCTGAGCACCCGCGCTGACACTAAGGCAGCAGAATGAAAGAAACTGCGAATCCTTATGAGCAGAGTTCGAGGCGAGACCTTCGAAGACCTTGTCCGTATCCCGCCGAAAACAATCGAGTATTTAATTAATGAGGCATCATACGTTAAAAGCGCCCTTCTTCTAAAATTCAGCCACTCTCAACGACTCCCCGGTTCCGTTATACTTGAGACTTCCAGCTGCGATACTGGTTTCAGCTCCCAGGCGTCCTCGACTTCATCAACGAGAACCTTCTGCCTGCTACCAATTGCTAGGTTTTGCTTTCAATGCCCATATTTGCTCGCAAGGAAGTCCAACAGTCATTCCAACAGGAGGCTTGCGCCACCATAGCAGAGCCTGAGGAACCGAGGTCGGTCTACGCCGCAACGGCCCGACAACCGCCGACAGCTGCCTGTCAGTAGCCGGCACCGTCCCGACGGGGCATCCCAATGCTACTGTATGCCAGAAGGCAAGAAGAGCGAGTTCCGTACGTCCGCCCAGAACTGATGCCAAGGAAGACAGATTTATGGTGAACAGCTGAGCGACGACAATTGTTTTTGCACTGCGGTGAAACTGACCACATCTGCAGGGGGCGCCCATTTTCTTTCTTTTTTCTTTCTTTTTCTCTTTCCCTCTCTTTTTATTTGTTATTTCCCCTATTTTACCGTGAGGGTGGCAGAGACTAAAGGCGTTATAACTGACGAGGTCTCTGCCCCCTTTACTGTTCTTGAGCAGCATTGCAGAACGTTTTGTACAAAAAACAACAAAACATAAACACATTTGAGAAAAGTAAATAAAATCATATAAAACTTTGCGATGAAAAAAGAATATACACAAGACTCAAAGCGTTTTAACATAAGCACATACTTCAGAAAAGTATACAAAATTATACATAAGCTATTCGATGAAGAAAACATGCATAGCACTCGAAGCTTTTTAACGTGACACTGCAATCTCCAAATCTCTAACTTAAAATATTTTAAGCGGGAACAAACAAATATAATGGTTAGAACTCATGGAAGGCACATAAATAGTCAATATTAAAAAGCACTGCCACTGCCCACCAAAAGTGTCTTTACATTTTTTTATTGTAGAAAAGTGCATTTAAAGTTTTGTAGATATTCGATGTTATTTTGAATGTTTGAGTCCTGGCTTTGTTTTTGTTGTTTTGTCTGCTTTCCATAATTTGTGCGGAATTTGGGTGGCCGCCTGATTGTATGCCTAACGTTGTAACTTCTCGTTGATCCTGGCAGAGTTTCGATCAGTTTTTCATTGTGTATGACAGCGCTTCTCAGCCATCGATATTTCGCGGACCCCTTGTGAATCGGCGGAGATGATGGAGGACCCCGTTCGTGGTGAGGGGAGGGAAAAGGTATAGGTTAATTATAATAATGACTTAACAAAGGGATATAACTAAGGACTAGTGTGAAGTAGACCTCTGTTATTGACATACGCACGAGAAAACTCGCCCAAAAACTAAAACATTTCTTCTCGACCTGAACAAAAAGACAACTTTTATTGCCGGGTTGACTAACTTCGCGGACCCCTAGAATGCCTTCGCGGACCCCAGAGGGTCTGCGGACCCCCATTTGAGAACCAGTGGTGTATGACATGTAACAATTTAGAGTACTGGATTGAATTTGCCTTCGGTAGTTAACATCTGTCAAAAAACGGGTCGGTGAGAAGGTCTCAAGGCTTCCCCATATAGTTCTCAAATATCCGTAGAATCTTTTCTTTTTCTTTTTTGTAAGACAAGCAACTTATTATAATTTGTTGTCGATGTTGTGCCGCACACTAAGAAACAATAACCGGGTTTGCCGTAAAATAATAAATAATACAGTTATTTATTCAGCCATAAGGGTACTGGTTTCGTATTTTATATGAACATCCCACTGCTCGGGACAGCTCAGAGATAAAACATTTGGACGTGACTGTTCCAATTTAGTGCTTGATTAAACCATTCGCCATGAAATTTGTGTTCAGTATCCTCTGTCATAAGTTCGTTTTTTAAGTACATTACGATGTTACTATTGTCGCATTTATTTACAGGAGCGAAAACAGATACTTTATATTTTTTTACGTTTAGTAGCAATTTGTTATATTGAAACCACGCAGACATACCTAAAACAGCGCACACGCACAGGAGGAAGAGAATAGAAGCCAGGAAAGAGCGCTGACTCCCAACTTATGTATCTTGAAAGAAAGAGAAAGACGAAGCTTCACACATGAAGCTTCCTCTATTTTTCTATTCTTTTCTTCCTGTGCGTGTGCGTTGTTTTAGGTATGTCTTCAAAGTACCAACTAGCTCAACTTTCTACGTTACTGCAGTTGCAACCACACAGATAGCTATTTTCAGAGAAAAATAGCTCTTTGCCCTGGTTTCTAAGGACGCTTTTGAAGTTGAAGAAATAAATGCGTCGGTATCGTGTGCATACATGACAAGTTGCGGGGACTTTATAATAGTCGTGATATTGTTTACATAAAGAAGAACAAAAAAGCCCAAGATAGACCCGTGTGAAACACCGTGTTTAATTCTGAGCGTGTGAGAAAAAAATACTGCTGATATATACTGTAAGCGATTTTCGAAGTTGTTTTAATAAATCAAGAGCAACTCCGCGTGTGCCGTGCCGTTGACCTTTAATCATTAGTATGTCACGCTGAATACTGTCGAAGCTTTTTTGAAATATATAAAAAAGTATAAAGTAAAGTTAATTCTTTCCTGCTCTCTCGTTCTCTTCAGGTGTCGTTGAGAGAGGTTGAAGTTCTTTGTTGGGTTGCCGTCGATGTGAAGATGGCAACCCCAATTCCGCCTTGGTCAACGGAGATGTAGTGGCAGAGAGACACCCAGGTGAAGGATACGAATAGATATGTGATTTATTTACATATATAGTTACGGACTGGTTCACAGATCTTAGGAGCTACGCGAGACCTCTCAGAGTCCTGGTGGCGTCTTGCCCCCTCGGATGCTCAGCGTAGACTGCCTTTCTCTTTCCCGCGCGCCCCAAATTTCCAGGGACCGTCCCCACTTTTCCGGGCGTCTGGTCAGCATCACTTGTCAGTTGTCACCTCGCTGGGTCGCTCCGCACCCCCCGCCGTGTCATTCCCACCCGGTGGTTGTTCTCGCCGACTGACCACATTTCCGACCCCGGTGCTTGAGATTCGGGTTACTTCGGAATTCGTTAACTGCCGTCTCGTCCGAAACTCATAAACATTGCGGGCCCCTGTTTTCTTTTGAGCCCGTCACAAAAACAAGCAAACAAACAAGAATATATATACAGAACACAGTTTCCCCGAACGTCCTGGGACCTAACAGTATATAACTTATTTTCAATGATGTTTATTATCGTATACTTGATCTCCACAAAAGCGTGCTCCGATTATCTCAATTTTCTAAAGTCATATTGAAATGTATTTATTACGTCGTGCTTGGAAAAAAATGTCTAGTATATTACTCATAACGCTTTTGAATATTCTAGAAAAATACAGGCAAAACTGAGATTGGTTTATAATTTGTCAATCGCTAAATGGGCCAGCGATGTTTTGCGCCGAACGACCCACGTTTCGCGGAGTGGCCACAAGACACCCAGCATATCTCCGACGACCTCAGACCCGGGTGCCCGGTGTCGAGATAAGCACAAACGTTCTGCTCCCCATCGCCTCGGTGTACGGCTGGAAAAGGCGTGACAAAGAAGGATGATTCAAAGAGCCTTCAAGAACGTTAAGAACACCCCCCGCCCTAGCTAACGACGACACCCATCAGAACGGTGCATCTGTAACGGGGTCGAGCGACCAGAATGTTGTCAAAGACGCGCATGACATCACGGCGCTCACCAAGATCGCTTCTCAAAGAGACACAGGAGGCGGTCTACAAATAAGAAGCGCCGGAGGTCACCCGATAATGCCCTTCGCGATGTGCAGGTACGGCTCGCTTTGAGATCCACGGCAAGACATGTGCGGTGAAGTTAATCGTGCAGCAGGGCTGCTGCAATTATTCTTTGAATCGACCTCCTGTGTGAATGCAGCAGCTGTCTGACACCTCTGTGATAACAATCACAAGATAACGCTAATCGTGATGTGCACGTACGGCTCGCTTCGAGATTCACGGCAAGACCTGTCCGGTGAAGTTAATCGTGCAGCAGGACTCCGGTTGTTATTTGTGGAATTGACGTTTTGTGTGAATACAACAGCTGTCAAACACATCGCTGAAAACAAGCGGAAACTCAGAAAGCGTGTTCCATCACTGGAAAACCCACAACCATAGTCATTTTTGTGCGAGTACTTGCCGGCCATGTGAGGTTAAAGGGTCAATAAAACGATATTAGACATAATTGTCTTGACTGCGTATTGCTTATGGTATCGAAAGAAAACCATCATGCTACATTAGAAAGGCTAAATCCTAACTTCTGGCACGACTGTTTGGCAAATAAAAGCGGGCCATATATTACACTCTCTCCTTCGAACGCTCGGCACGAAGCTGAGTGTGTGAATGGGTGTATTAATAAATGTGTTGTGGCGAAATTGCCTTTAATGGGCGGTAGCTTGTGCCATTTAGAAAAGTAACCGTAACCTCCACAGTGTCGGAGCCCTTTTTTTTTCTTTTTTTCCGAGCACGTCAGTTGAATTTAGCTTCCGTATTGAATACGAGTAGTATATCACACGAAATGTGCTCGCAAACGATAAAATTGTGGACGAATATTGTCGACGCAAACGACCGAGTTCAATATCCTGTTGCATAAGCCGCAGCGCCAGCAAGAGCACAAGAGGTTTCTCCACAAGGTCCGCTCAGCTGCGCGCTTTGTGTACGCAGAGGAAATGTGAACCTACCATTTTGTGCTGAGTAATCGCCACTTTTTCGCGGTCGGTTCCGGCGCCGAAATGCTACAGTTCTCGTCGGACGAGTTCTCGTCTGGCCACGTCGGGCGTCCCGGCGTACGGAACAAGGCCCATACTTTCGCTTTACCAAAACATTTTAAGCTGCACTTCACTCAGCTGCGACCAGACATGGATACGTAACGCATTACAAGTAACGAGTTAGTTCTACATAGTCACTTTTTTTTTTCGGTAACGAGTAACGTATTTACTTACATTTTTTAAAAAAAATTAACGAGTGACGTAGCTAGTTACTCTTAAGGCCAAGCATCCAGTAACGGTATTTCCTTACTCTTGTGGAGGAACGTGTACAACAACGTTGCAACAGCCTCGTTTTAACTCTAACCCGAATATGCGTCTATTGCGACAGAGGCAGATGGGCAACCCGAAAAACAACTAAACAGTATAGCAACGCTTATCGCTGAACACGTCAGTCGAACTCTACCGTTAGGAATGTCCTTCACCCAGACAACGCAAAAGGTTTCTAATCATGTTGTTTAAAACCTAAAACTGTGGTGCAGAAGAGTAAAAACAAAAACTTTTAGTCGAAGGAACCGACACAGAAAAGGGAACGTCTCACGCTCAGATAACCGGTTTATTTCCTTCGACTAAAACTTTTTTTGTCCTTTCCTGCACCACAGTGTCAGGTGTTAAACGACATGATTAGCTACCCCTATTTCGCCTGCGCTCTCGCAGTCCTTTCACAGAAGGTTCGTTCGTTGAACCTCTTAGAATCGTGTACAGACTCAATGCAAACCTGGAGGCTATCAACACGGGAAGGAAGAAAACCCATTGCCAACTTCGAACTTTAGAAGGAGAGAGAACACAAGAAAGAGGGTAGTCCCAGATTCCCCAGTTCTTCCGGAAGCACAGCACTGCCGTTCGTTCGAGCGCGTCAGTAGAACGACTCTTCAGCGCCGCCCGAGATGTATTCTCAATGAAGCGGGGAAACATAACTGATGAAACTTCGAGAGGGAGCTACTGTTTAAGGGCAACGACTACTGATAAGAAAACAATAAACCATGAAACAAAAGTAGTTGTGCATTCGGTCGTCAAAGTAACGAGGAAAGTAACTCGCTGCTTTTGAACTAAAGTAACGCGTTCCTTTTGAGAATCGGTAACGACTAACGTATTTAGTTACTTTTTGAGCGAGTAAGGAGTAAAGGTATTTAGTTACCTTTTTGGGTTACGTGTACGAGGGGCGTTCATAAAGTTCGTATTATTGTCACGAAGGAATAGAGATTCAGCAATGAAACTCGAGTAAGAGTTGAGACTTTGTCTACGTGTTCGCCACCAAAAGTTACCCACTTTTTCCAGCGATTCACCATATGCCGGAGGCCATTGTTATAGAACTCCTCGGTTTGAGTGTTCAGGAATCGCTCCATTTGAGCAATCACTTGGTCGCCGTCCAGTGAAATGTTTTCCTCTTATTTGCCCACACTGGAAGTGTCTATGCCATTTAACCAACGTGTCATAAACTGGGGTGTTGTCCCCGAACAATAATTCCAGATTGGAATGAATCTCCTTGGCATTGCTTCCCTTCAAATGAAAACAACGGATCACTGCGTGTGCTTGGCACCGACGGGCGGTGCCATTTTTGTTTCGACTCCCTAGCGGCGTTCCGAGCTACTATAGCATGCGATGTTTATATTGTGCGGAAACTAGAGGGACGCGCGCTCATGTTGATGCCTGTTTTGTTCCGTTTTTTTTTTTAATTTGTTTGTGCCGATAATACGAGCTTTAAGAACGCCCCTCGTAGTTGTCTGGTTGAGACCTATCCATAGCCGTGGCATTGATCGCACAAGCGTCGCGGACCAAGGAGTCCTACGAAGCAATCGGTGTTCATGAAAACCTCGGTGGGTGACGTCACTTAGACGTCCTTGTGTCGAAACGTCAACGCAGAAACGTTGTTTCGCCGCGAACCCGGCGCTTAACTAACGCGGCTCCCTCGCTCGGCTGGGAGAACTTCCGTTGCCGGTAGAGTAGACATGTTGGTGGCCGGGTCCGGTCGGGTAGAGAAAAAAGCAGACGTGAGTTTTCATTTTTTTTTTTCTGTCAAGCTGGAGGCAATAAACGAAAACGGATTCCTGCTCCGGGTTTTAAGAATATTGAAGATTAATTTGGGTCTTAATTTGGAAACAGCTAAAAAATCATGTCATGGACCCTTTAAGTGTCCTTGTGCGCAGCGGGACCAACGAGGTTCCATTCAAAAAAGCTATGTTTGAAGGCAGCATCTGCCCGCTGTCTAAGGAAAAAAATCGGCGCTGGCAGAATCGTTACAAACTTAACACGGCTGCACCACGTGTCTTAACGAACTTTTGGAACTAGGCACAGCATGTGAAGGAGAGAACGGTCATAACCGAAATCGAACACTTCAGCAACTTACAGAGGTGCATAAAGAAGCAGAAGGAGTTCGTCTGCGCGTCCCGAAGCTACTATCGCAGCAAAGGCTTGAACGATTTTAAATGCCTGACCACTTCCACAACTGCTTCGCCGCGCCACTAGGGGTTTGCCAGGTACCTATCACGAAGCATAAAATTATCACCGACAATTCCGTGCACTCAGTCAACACCAGAAGACAGGAAACCGCGGTGCCTAAATTTCTACGTCCCCTATTAAGGGCCAGAGCGGGTCAAATATTGAACACGAGGGCTGTGTCAACGTTCGACTAGGACTCGCGGCCGCACTCATTGAACCCGAGTTCCAGCGGAACGCTCACGTAGTACTCGTTTCCAATACACGTCCCGCCCGGGTCTTCGAGTAGGTGACGTATAAAATTCATCACCACGATTTTTTACCTAGGTAGTGTTACCACAATTCTTCCACCTCCTTACCGCGCCTCACTAAAGGAAAGGGAAGCCATCCGGGTAGGCGCGGTGGTTATTTCGGAAATGTTTATAGAGTAATTGTTAACGGGTCAATTTTGCCAGTCTGATTGGCGCGTTTTTATGAATATTAGGTATCCTGGTTTACGGGAGTAGAAAGAGGAGGCGGGCCGAAGGCGGGGGTAAACACGCCCTTTTCAGCGACTCACACGCTAGCCTTTAGCCGACTCTGAGACTTGCTTACCCGATAAGCGCAATAAAATCTGGAAACCGGCACAAGGCCAGCGCGTGAATCGCAGAGACGTGTTTACCCAAACCTCGCCCCCCCCCCCCCCCCCTTTTCCCACTTTTCTTTTTCCCCGTAAAGCAGTGGATATGCCCTCCTCCACAGACAGGCGTCATCGGACTGTCGAAATTGGCCTGCTGGCCCACTCTACAAGGTTTGCTGAATACGCATCTGGGAGCGGGTGAAAGAAATACTCAACGGTGCGACATCTTCCATTTGAAGAGATCATAGGCTGCCCCGGTAGTACTGGCCAAGAAAGAAAAAACGGTACCTTACGATTTTGCGTTGACTACCGGCGAATGAACAAGCTACCGAAGACATGTACCCGCTCCCTCGCTTCGACGACTCCTGTGATCGACTCCGCCAAGTCCATTTGTTTTCGTCGGTAAATTCGATGGTCAGATACTGGCCGATGGTAGTAGATGGGTGAGACGAAAAGAAGACAGCCTTTATTACTCCGGGTGGACTTTATGAGTTCAAGGTAATGCCGTTGGCACTTTGTGCGGATCCGGCCTCCTCTCAGTCGATAAATAACACCGTACTGACCGGACTAAAATGGCAGGTATGCCTTGTTTACCTTGGCGATACCGCCATTTTTGTCATCCACTTTCGCTGGGCACCTCCAGCGTCTGAAGGTGTTACTTCAGGCTATAAAAAGTGCTGTCCTCAGCTTCAATCCGAGAGAATATCGGTTCGTTTATGGCAAGCTGATTTTTCTCAGCCGCGTCGTTGGCAGCTAAAATGTCTGCCCTGACCCCGACACGATAGCCACCATAGCCTCCTCTCCGCTACCGTCCGACAAGAAGGCTATCAAACTACAGGCAGTGTGTATAGAACTTCGACAGAATTTTCGGGTTGCTCAATCACCTCACAAGATATAGCGTTTATTTTGCGTTGAACGAGGAGGAACAGCATGCGTTCGACGAACTTAAGCAACGTCTACAAACATCTCGGATACTCAGCCACCTCGACCAGAAAACATGCATAATATGCAAGTCGTGCCCTCTCAAGGAGAATAATAACCTTTCGACATTGAAGAAACAATACCTATAAGTTGTCTGAGCTGGCACCAAGTTCTTACTCTACCTCTATGGACGATTATTCCGAGTAGTGAACAAAAATCAAAACGGAGTTAACAGATTTTAGTTACCCGACTGATTGTGACGACTAACTACCCATCCAATATTTGCCGAGCCATACACAGATGCAGTGAACATGGTATCTATGCAGCGATCCACCTCACCTCCTTTTTCATATTTGTAAATCGGGAAAGAACGCCCCGAATATTTGCTTGGGAACTTCCAAATAAGAACCATTTTATGCCTATAACTTGATGCTTTGTAACACGTTGACTCGAATAAAATTGTATAATACTAGGTATCAGCGCAATAAAGTGCTTTCTCCTGTAGGCTTGAGAAACTAATTAGAATAGGTTTGCTACATCTTCGCGAGAAAGCAGTTCACCTAGGTTGAGAACATTCAGTATATCCGATCATAGCCACGTATTGCGATTTTATAAATAAGCTCGCTTTTACTACTTCCTTGTAGGCTCCTTTCGAAATTCGCGTGCCGATTATTAGAAGGTGGGAACCCCTGCATAAAGGCGGACCGGCAGACATATCGTGTAACGAGCAAGTCATTGCATGAGATAGCAATTTTTGGAGCTCGGCCAACGCTCGGAGCCGACGAGTCAATCAAACAGCGTCGAAAATGCAACGTCACTGAGCTCGTCACCTTTTTTTTGTGAGGGTTTTGCCTTCTACTCTAACCAAACGCGTAAAAAAGATGTGCATGACGTTGCGGTTTTAGTCCGCCATTGTGCAGGAATTCCACAGCTGCCAACAGAGGGCAGTATTTCGAAATGGGTCTATAGAGCATTCGGCGTGATGACGCCGACACTGCTGGGATGATAGATACTTACTGCTCTTTACTTGAGATGCCGGTACGGAGGTGCCAGACTTATCTTGTACCTAAGGACTTCCTGTACTATGTTTACTTACTCGTTCACAACTCAAGGATGTTTTTGTTGCGTATCCTATGTAGTTGAATTAGTCTCGTGAAAACCAGCCTGTGTTCAGAATAGAGCTTAAAACATAAAACTGTGAAACGTGAACAAAAAAAAAACGACAACCGCGCAGGGGTTCACATCTTGAAGACGGTAGCGATCTCACAAACAGACAAACAAACGCCAGCATAAAAACACTCTACATATTTGGCGCGTGCAGACTCCGCACGCGTTCTACCCACTTGAATGAGCGATCATGGCCGTTTTTGCCAAGAAGGAAGAGATCGATAAGGCCTCGATAAGCGACCGTCGAGTGACGCAACCGTGGGGCCGATGCAGGGGCCCCGCGCATTGTGCTCACGGTATCGCAGAGAACGGTCGCCAACACGGGCGCTTCCACAAGGCGGAATTCCAGCTGCATGTCGGCTCTCGAATCGTTCACCTGGGGTGAGTCTAATCGGTTACCATACTGTTGTGAGCAGTGTTGTTCTTGTTACCTTAAATAACTAAATAGCTTTACTCGTTAGATCGTCGAAAAGCCAACAAATATCGCTTACTGAAATGCCTTACCTGCCGGCTAAGGAAACCATGTGCCGTTCCCGACACTTTCAAACTAACGAAAGTTACTTTTGCGTTAATTTTAATTGCAGTGATAGGCCGAGGAGAATAAATTTGGCAGTGATAGGCCGAGGATAATAAATTTGAAAGCAATTAAAATTCCTGCCGAGTAATTTCTGCGTGTAATTAGTTTCTAAAACTTGTGGGATATATATTTTCAATTTTGATTTTATGAAACGTGTTTTTTTTGTTCACGAATACTCTAGTAACTTTTATAACGACCTAAGGGCTAAGCAATATACTCCATTTGAATACACCACTGGTTTGAACGAACGATTCACAGCGTGGCGTTCAATTTTCCCCTGCTCTGAACGGATACTCTCCTGAGAGTTAATATATTACACCTTTTTTTTTATGGGAACGTTAAAAGACTTCAAATGAACGCGCTGCTCCGAACGCGCAGAACACAAATTCGCGAGCTGAATCGCCGTTTCCTTTAAATAAACTCGATGTGAAGGCTTTTTAATGCCCCGTTCACACGGCCAACATAGAGATACCTTTGACGTAGGTACTACGTTTCCGATCGGCTTGATTTTGCTGAGGCGGAGTGTCCCGTCTGCGTTCAAGCGGCGAGGGATTGGTGCGTTTTAGATTCTAAACTTGAGTTTCTTAGCGCGAAACGTCTGCGTCTTTATATTATAGGGCAAGTTATCTTCAATGAAGGGTTCGTCTCTTTAGTTTGAAGTTCGTTCAAAGCATTCGTCAAGGAAAGTTACGGCTTATCTGCTGTCATTAACCTCGCGACTTGTTTTGGCCACCGGGCGGAAAGGTTCGCTTTCTCAGCGAAGGATTTTGAAATAATACATTGGAGTATATAAAATGCTTTCCTCTTTTTACCGCAGTTTACAAAAAACGACATCATTTGGATTTAAGAAAAAATTGGCGATCAACAGTAACGAGTAGCAAATTATCTCATTTAAAAGGCAATGTGCTAAAATAGTTTACTTCCTACTCATTTAGAAAAATTAGCGAGTACCTTAGTGCGTTACTAAAGAAATTAACGTGGTATCAGTAACGTTGTTACTTCAAACGCGTTATTTCCAACACTGGGTCGTAATTAATAAGGTGGTTAATCAACCTTCGGTCGCGAGCCTTGTACGTGCACATTACGTAGATATATTCATTTCCACATAAATCTCGTGGAAGTCTCAGGGTAGCAGGCAGCTCTCTCCTAAGAAAGTCGATAGCTCCACGTCTCTTACGTAACATCGGTTGCAGCACCGAGGTGTCAATTCCATCTCACCACCTTTGAATTATCTGGTGTTTTGCACTAAGGTTGTCAAAATGGGAAACACGTTTTAATCAGTTGCCAAGTTTCCATACGGTGTGCAAGTTCGTCTGCTCTTTACGCACCTCGTGCGTTTGTTCCCCCCCCCCCCCCTCCCCCGACTTCAACCATAGACGGTGCTTGCTTGCCTGCCTCGTCGTTGCGCATTCTCCGTGCATTCTCTATGTGCGGAGAGCAAGTCGTCTGCTTCTTGCACAGGGGGTGCCGTTGACGTCAGAACGACGCCGACGTCTGATTGGCTTTGATTGTAGGATTGTAGGTAGACCTCAAAGCAAGCTGCCTTGAGATCTACCCCCTATCCTTCAATCAGAGCCAATCAGAGCTCGACGTTCTGACGTCACCATAACCCTTGCAAAAGAAGCAGACGAACTCGCACTCCGCATTTCCCTTCGATTGGCGTGCCCCTCCCTGCGTTCCAATGCGCCAAATACGCTTTTTGTAACACTTGTTCTCCATATAAATAAAGAAGCAGGTCAAGTGTTCTTTTGTGTTTTTTTTTCTCTCTTTAATCTGAATTCTCCTTGTTATTTCTGTAACGTCCCACTTCTTCAGTATCTTTCCACGTGGCATTCTATCATTGCTTTCTTTCTCGAGTTAACCGAGGGACTTCGCTTCATCCTTTTGTGAAGATTAAGTGTCACCGTTGCGAATTCACCGCTTTCCTCCAGCTGGCCTGACCAGGAGAACTTAGGAAATGACAGGCTTTCAAAGGGGCATATCGTGTCATTCGGCGACGACATTGCACACACGTCATTATTACCCTGCCTTGAAGAGCCCAAGTGTGTGTTTGTCCGTTATCTTAGTTTGGCCTCGTGTCGAGTTGAAATATAAAAGCAATTCACTACCTCTTATTTTTCATCGCACATCTTAATTCGCGATTGCAAAAGAAAAAGATAATATAATTATAACATTTCTTGACTTCGTAAAATACCACCGACCGCGCGACAATGCAAGGTGCATTCATAACCCTGATTCCTACGAGGCAGGTTTGCTCAATTAACGATTATTCTGAGACGAACAAAATTCACAACTTTTGTCAAGGTCTCGTTGTAACCAAACGTGCACAAATGTTACTTTTATATTTATATATATTTTGATAACTATTGCATTATACTAACGCAGTTCCCAAAGTTGCCTGAAGAATAATGCTTCAGCAGCCGCTGCTGCTTGGCAGTCCCATGGGTCAAAGAGTGCTGCAATCGAGTGCCAAGATAATCCTGTATGCTCGTGCAAATTCCCCGTGATGATGGGGGTATTCCCATATCAAAGTACCGATAAATGATTTCAGGCACTTCTACGCCGCCACCGTCGATACGGCGCCCAGCAAAGCCGCACTTCAAAGGGCGACAGGTTTCGGATTCCAGCCTCAAGCGGAGTTTTTCCCGCGTATTTTCCCATTGATGTGACGACACCGCTAACTCCGCTTCTCGCAGTCGTATCGAAATGACGGGACACCTTGCGGGCGAATGAATCGCTTCGACTTATCTAATCGACGCTTCACTCTTTTCGATTGAAGGAACGCTGGTTGGCCCACTTCCGCAAAGGAACGACGAGGCCAGGCGGTCATCAGCCGCGCGCGGAAGCTGGAGGTCATCGCAGCACGCTGACCGTCGGGCCTGCACGAGCTGCGACGGCAGCCACGGTCCAGGATGCATCCGGGCAGCCGACGCCAGAGCCTGCCGCCGTACATCAACGGCAGCGGCTGCTGCGGCGTCGCGAACGAGGCTTTCGATGGCTCTGTGGAACTTCCCGAGCGCAGACTCTCAACGGACTCGTTGCCTCCGGACTACGACCACGTCGTGGTGCGGTCGCGACCCCTGGTGCAGCGGTCCCACACCATGGTCGAGTCGACGAGGCCACAGAGACCGCATCTTTCCAGGCAGCCAAGGACCGTGTCGTTGAGTGAGGAAGCGGCCATCGAGGTCTACTGGAGGCGCAGGGGCTCGCGACGGTTCAGCTTCTGCCCCCGGGGGTCCCTCCTTGAGGTCATCCAGGAACTGGGGCCTCCGGAGCACGTCCCGAACGCCCAAAAGGTGCACAAGGAGATCGACAAGGACGCCGTCAGCGTCAGCGTCATCTCGGGCAAGCCAGACGTCATCGTCGAGGAAGAAGAGGAACCGGAACCGCACGAGTCTCGGCTAGCCATACTTACGCAGGTCTTCGTGCCTTTCCTGCTGGCTGGGCTGGGCATGGTGGCCGCAGGTGTGCTCCTCAATCAAGTGAAGGTGTGTATCGCAGTCCCCCACAAGTTGCCAAGAAATCTATCTTACTAGCACAGTCCCTATCGATTTGGAAAACGTTCTTGATTAGTTCGAAAACAACCATTCCTTTCGATATTATTTATTACGTTATCTCATGGTAGCTAAAATCCATGAATACCGAGCTCCCAGACGTTACGTAAGATAACAAAAAAAAGTTACAAGTGAGACAGTATGCTTGCAGAGTTGCTTATTTAAGTGTTCAGTTGTTTCGAATAACGGCAGCAAACGGGCAGTGTCATATCGGGTAGTGCATGAAGGAACATCTGAGTTTTTCACGCAAGTGCAGTCGATATGCGTTAACCTAACACATACATTTGTCGAAACTAGGCGAGTCATTTGAAAAAAAAAAAAACTCGTTGTGAACGTGTGTATGCCATAACATGCCCTAGAAAGGGCACACATGATAAACATTCAAAACCACTTTACTAAGGCGGTGTTTGCAGTGACTTCAAGTAGCCCGCAATGTGCATGCTAAAGCTGAAAAAGTCGCCAAATTTTGATGTCGAGACGTCTTTCGCAAAACATGCGCTATGCTGGATTGGCGTCTATGTGTGATGATAACAGGGCGTGAAATTATTAGTTTCTATTCACCAATCTGAAAACAACACTACCTCTCCCTCCCTGGATAGATATAATTGATTAAAAGCGTCATGAAAGCTGCTTTATGCCCAAGAAGTCTAGCGCTGCCTGATAATTTTTTTTTGTTAGCTTTCTGCTAGTGCTGTGTAAGATACTTTCATTGGAAATTGCTTTCCATACGAGCGCGCTCGCGTGGAAAATTATACTCATATCAAAGCACCGATAAGCGATTACAGGCGCTTCGTCGCCCCTGCTCTCGATAAGGCACCCCTGTCGTTAACTGTTAAGCGGATGCTCAAGCACTTTTCAAGAAATCTGAGTTGAGAACGGACTTCTATCGACCGAGAGAGTCAAGACCGGTTTTTAAGCCCCCTGAGAAGGCGGAAGACCGGATTCGCTGCTGCGGAGCAGGTTCTACGCCTTCGCAAGAGGCTTAAAAACCGGTATTGTCTCTCTCAGTCGTACTCGGTTGCAAGTGTGTGAACACCGCTTAAACATAAACCGCATTTATTTTCAAAAATGCGTGCAGCGATTGCCGCGTGTTATTTGTCCATAGCGTCGTGACGTCATTGACGGCATCCCCGAGCCAGCCAACACCACCTAGACAGAAGGCCTCCGCATGGTCTCCTCTCCCTCTGTGAAAGGTCATCAGAGTCGGATCGCGCTAACTCGGCTATTGGGCCCGAGCCCGACCTTCGACGCGCTGATTGGACGCGAGCCCCAGCCGAACAGCTGGCACAGCACTCGTGCCCAGTTCCAGGCCTCGATCAATCGGACTGTGATGACGCGTGCGGAGGCCTTCAGTCTAGGTGATGTTGAGCCAGCTTATTGGCGAGCAAGGGTCGTCTGACCCCTCTGATGACGTCACATTTGATAGTTTCTCTCTCCGCTCTCGCGCTAAGCTACCGTCGGCGGGTCTACGTCGAAACATGAATTGGCCATTACGACGCTCTTACTAATGAGATCAAAATAAAACTTAAGACGCATAACTTTTAAAGGGGTCGCCGTTACAACTTTTACTGTCTTTTCGAATTCAAAAACCTCTTCAGCTTCCGTTTAGAGGGCTCGATGTAGTCCGACGTAACGCGGGCGGGCCCGTACGCCCGTCATAATTACGTCGCGTTGTCGAAGAGCCGGCACGCTCGCCTCGGCGTAGCAATGACGTAGCCATCGCAACCGGCGGCGGCCGGAGCGCTTCGGCGGAGCCGGCGCGAAATAGATCTTGCTCTATTTCGCGCCAGGCTAGCCCGACTAGAATGATCCGCGCGCTCTCGCCTGGCTCGCCGGAGTTGCGTAATTGCACCCGGAGTCCGGAAAGGATAGCGGCGGACTTTAGAGAGGTGCACCTCTGGCGTGCTGGGACTCTCTTAGCTAGCACCGACCACCGCTGACGGCCGCGCCGAAGACGTCTGTCTATATCGAGCCTCTAATGGGGTACTAACCCCCCCCCCCCCCCCCCGATATATTTTTTTTTAATTTTTTATCAGGCGATTTATTATGCTTCCACAAGACTACCCAATCAATATTTTGCTACCGTGACACGTATATTTTTATTCAAGTCAAAAAGCGGAACTGCTCGAAACCGAAACTGGACCGAGGAGGAAGACGACATGTAGAGGGGAGAGTTTCCGGAAGTCACGTGGCTACCCCCGACCTTTCCTTCGTTTTTCCGGCCGTGCAGAGCAGACGAAAAACTCGCACGTTGCACAAAATACGCGAAGTGCTTGACGTTTGTGCGTTTGTCAAGCACTTGCCTATTCGTGTTCGTAAGACTTGCGATGTCATCAGCCAGGAGAAGGGGCGACGGCTCGGCGACGTCTCCGTGCTCATCAGCTTAATGGTCGGGCGTGTCGCACGAAATAAATCCTAATTGTATCGATCCGTAAGCGATTTCTCTTTCCGGGCTAGAGAGATTCGCCGGCACCGCGAACAACAGTTCTGAAGAAGAGGTCCCACGCCCGCCGTCCGCTGCCATCGATTAGTGCGCTTCGTTCAGTCATCCAGCCCGCGACTTCCGCCATACCACGCCATGTTGAGAATCACGCAGAGAATGCACAGAGTGGTTCCGGTTCTCTGTGCAACTTTTTTTTTTAATCAACATATTTCCAACTTTTTAAAGACCACAAAAATAAAAACCATTTTTTTTTTTCAATTTGAGTGTTTGTTTTTGGTGACCCATGGCTTTGATTATTTTCGGTGTTTGTTTAAACCATAGAAAACGGCACGTGACCACGGAGAAGAGAATGAGAGCGACTCAAATCGGCCAGTTCTCAATTGGCGGTTTTCGGGCGGAAAGAAAAAAAATTTCGAGCCACAAATTGTGTTCGCTGTAGTTGGGCTCTCATATGTCCTGTACAAATAAAAACCTTGGCGAGCATAAATGCCCTGTCAGTGTCCCTTTAAGGTTGCGCAGAACATGTGAGATACAACTGTAACCGTCACAGCCGTGTCACCACGCTTGGCTCTATGGCCCTACCTAGATTGTCCTAACATTTCATCGGTGTCCTATGGTCTGTCCTGTGATATTTATGCCACCTAGGAGGTTTGTAAGCCTAACGTCGTGGCGATCCTAAATGTTTGAAATGTTCATCGGTAACGGAAAGGTAACATATACGTGTGTATCGTAATAGTTCTTTTCAAATTTAATTTGATTGTGTTGTTAACATACTGGGAAGGTTTTCCTTGGTTAGGAGAAAATCGGTTTATGAATTTAACAACATTCATCGTCGGGATTTTCCGGGATTAACTCCGTGTGGTAAATAGAGGATTAAACGCCTGAAGAAAAAATAAATTAAGTTTTTTAATTGCAGTGGATTAGGTGCACAAAATAACTTCCAAACTTTCCACTTACCTTTTTATTCTGCAGTTACATGTTGTTGCTTTTTTTGTTTGTTTTTTGCATTTTCAGATGCGGTTAAGTTGGGAGAAGATAATTACTTACTGAAGTAAAAATTTGTCATTGTGCATTCTTGTTGGTACGAAAAATATTTTTACCGGATATTTCAAGAGACACCAATTAAACCTCGCGTTTAAATCTCTTCATTGCACAGACAGAAGATTGGTAAATAGTCACCGACAATGGACACATTTCTTTAGAAACACAACCAATGGGATATAATTCAGTTTTTTTTTTTTTTTTTAAATTGGTTTTGCATATCCAAACTTCTAACTTATAAAAAAAAAACATGATTGCAATTCCAAACTCACTGGGCACCATCGAAAACCACTAAAATTTCGAAATATTTAGAGAGCGCGCTTTTTTCTTTTTGTCCTCGAAAATGCATTCAAATTCAGCTTCTTTGTTTCTTATCATAAACTCGTTTTCTTTTTATTTATTTTTTCTGCCAGTTTTGCGCCTCTTAATTCAAGCGATATATTTTATGCACTACTAAGCTTGCCACCTTCAAGTCTTCCTCAAATTTACAAATTTACTTACCTTAAACCTCACCCTTTATCATCCTATTTGGAACCACGCCCTTATTTTTAATAATTAAGTTTGTCACGCAAACAGAATGAACTCTTGAGTACCTCAGATTCCTTTTCAGGGTGACTATACTTCGTGTCACTTTACGTTCAGATGCACCCGACGCAACGAGCTTATGGGAAAAATCAGACAGCGCCAAACCAGCACCATCACGGTATCCTTCATATTTCTGCACGTATTCTATGGTCGCTGAAGCAACCAGTAAAGGCCTAGCAACTTTCACGATGCTTGATTAGCCGCATTACTGCATAGCGTCAGCTGCTTCAGGATGTCGACTGGAACGAAGTATAATACAAAATCAACATGCTTTCTGTGTGATGCCTAGTTTCCCTGGGCAAATTTTACTCCACGTTAAGCGAAACACTTGGTTTTACTTTTAGGCCACAAACAGGTCACTTCTAGCCTCTACGATATCCCAAAATGGTTTGTCCACAATTGAACATCTGGAAATAGTGTTAGAGCGTAAATGGTCGACTCCAGGCAAATAACGAGCGATTTCCTAAAGCTACAATATACAACGTGGCTTTTCTAATCACAGGTGTCTGCATTTACTGTCCAGTAAAACGTGTCTGCCACACTTAAAGGCACCATGTGCTAAGGAACACACATATTTATAATTGTATCATGCTGAGAAACTACCTACACTCTGTAGCGCCAACATTTCACCTCTTCTTAAAGAAAACCGGAAAGAAACCAGTAGTTTTTACCTGGGATTCAAAATTCTTAGAACTTTTACGTCTCCAGTGGAAGACACTGTCCCGTTTGGCACTTGGGAAGATTTCGTAGTGCTTGGAAGCTTACTGCGTCCTGATAGCGCTTTTCGCCTTCTTTTGAAAGCACTTGGGCATATCTTGTCTTTTTGTTTCTGTATAATTAAGATAATTAGATGTCGGGAAATACTTTTTCAATATGTTTGCATCCGAAAAACTTGCCTTTTTTGTTTGGGAACTGGCTTTGACGGTATCTTACCATACTATTCTTGCAGACACACAAACTTTAGAAATGAGTATTTCCCACCAATGAGATAATGGCTGTGGGCGTCTCTTCTAGAGGCTAACTCAGAGGATTGCTTTCCTTGATTGGTTCTCTTCAGGATTGGAGCGTGTTCCTGGAGGTTCCAGAGCTGATGGTGATGGTGCCTCCGCTGCTGGGACTCAAGGGCAACCTGGAGATGACCCTCGCCTGCCGGATGTCCACACAGGCGCGCAGGTCTTTCTCGTGCCGTTAAAAAGGGCCACTCGCGCTGCCATCCGCTGGTGTGAAGGCGCACTCCGCCCAGAAGGCGCTGCGAACTGCGATTCATTTAAGGGTTGGATGTTCCGTGACTTACCCGAGTACTGTTATTTTATTTTTAGCGGACGTGGGCGCTCCTATTAAATGTAGGTGGTACGTTCCATTTTTTTATTCATGGTACATTCCGCATCCAAAAACGCGTTCTCTTATTTGCCCGCTGTGGCTACCGACGACGTGCTGCTGTCAACCTAGCCGCATTGTAGTCCACGCTTTGTGATTTTCAACTTACACGAATACCACTATGCATTAGCTTGGGAGTACTTGTATACCCTGTAGAATTTTTCCAGTGTTTACATTTTGTCAGCGCCTTTTGAACGTGAATGGTTTTATGTTACGTATCTGCAAAGAGATGTAACGTAAGACATATTTAACGTCATGCAGGTATGTGACGTCATGTGAGAAGATTATTGTCATTTCATCAAGAACGGGGAGTTTCTTATAAAAGAAATGTGTATACGCTGTTTTTCCTTTTAAAAACAAAAAGTTTCGGGGCTGGAAGCGGAGAGGCTTTCACCCTCCCCGGCCCGCCCCCCCCCCCCCCCCCCCCCCCCACCCACAAATTCGCTCTCGGTCGGTGATAGGGGTGTGCAGCACTTGAGGGTAATAAAAAAAAAGTTATTTACATCAACAACAAACAAGTACGTCAGTTCTTACATTTCCTTTATCAGCGCCTAGCCAGTGAACACCGACTTTCTTCGAACGCGTTCCTCATCCAGGCGATGCGCCCTTGTGCTTCGCGTTGCGCGACGAACTGTCGTACTTGACAAGTCACATTCTAATCGACATTTTTCCTCGCATTTAGCAATCTCAGGAAAGACTCCGGTGTGGCACGCATACACGCATACTTCCTCACTTGGGCTACTAGTCTTTGAAGATACCCAAGAGGTTTTTCCTCAAACTGTTTCGACAGCTTGCGTGTCGAATGGCCATCACCTGCGAGCAGTCCCTCACAATCTAAGCCTAAACGATGTTCCGCATAATAGGATCTGCCAGTGCTTGCATGCGAATACATCTTTTGGGGTCTTTAACGCTAGCTAGCTAAAATCTACGACATCAATGAATTATCATTCTCTGCGGGTCATTGCGTTTGCACGATAAAATGAGAGATAAGAAACATGCGAGGGAGTTACACAATTCTTAGAATCCGTGAAATGCAAAACGGCGGGTTTTAGGACTAAGAAAGAAAACGTTAGTATTTCAACTTTTCCTAAGACTGTAGATTTTTCAAGATTCTAGTGCAGACATATTATGATTTTAATCTGCCTGGCGTACTGAAATTGTCTTGTCTATTAACAATGATCGGTACTTTTAGAAAAACGTTGAGGTTGCTTTTTCAACAAACGTTTAAGGGTCTCATTAGTTTTATATTTGACCAAATGCCGCTGCTAATCGTGCGTAACTAAAGTTCTTCACATGCTCGCATTGAGCGTCGCGTTATCGTTAGTGTGCTACTAGTGTAAGTAGGTGTTTCTTTTCGTCCTCGTCCCGTAGTTACTTTTTACCCGTCATGCTCGTCCCCTGCTTTTCAAACAGAACACTTTGCTAATGTTATCTCAGAATTAAAAAAAGCCGAGCACCCTTGAATATTTAACAACTTTTTCCTCGTAGGTGTAAATGTAATGTATGTGGTATTTAGCTTCGAAAACGCATAAAATATCCTTCATTGTACAACCCTCAAAACTATCGTGTAGCAGAACCTCACCTATCCTTCATTGCTAGGAACAAACGCCGGCAATTATCAGCAATTATCAAACGATGACACTTATGAAACAAGGCCAATTTTCGGCGAGTTCAAATATGTCCCGTTGAGTTTTGGAATTCACTTTGGCTCGCCAGACACAACATATTATCAAGGTTATATCTCTTTTCATTGTTGACCATCTCTGCAGGTTACTCTCGATAGCGCGGTCAATTAGGATGCATTGGCAATAGGTAAATCATTGCCCTTTGAGAAATTAGTTTAACATATAAGCTGTAGCTATTAGCTGCCTGAACGCAGACCTTTAACTTTATTAGGTTCCACACAACCCCCCTGCTTTCGATATTGTCTGACTGTGTGGGCACTCTCAACGCTCATGCAAAGCTCGATGAGATATTAAGGAAGAAAGCTCGAACGGAGTATATGTTTCTTGTTGAAGCTTATAAAATCAGTACGGAAACGATCGACGTCTCGTTTCCATCACAAGGGTATTCGCCCTGCGAGAACTATAAATAATAAATCACAGATAAACCCTCTGACTCCCATCTGTGTCCAAAGAACAGTAACATCAAATTGGTACAAACTACAGCAAAAACACGATGTGTTTAAAGCTCGCATTTTAAAATGTATTTAGACCAGTTGAACTGACACGGCAGGGCACCAATGTGTCTCGAAAGCTCATAAAAAATAAACTCACCATCAAAAGTCACCGGCGCGCCACTAGGAGCGCGTGGCTGAGACGGCAGATGGTGTGGCGCTGCTCGCACTTTGGGCATTGTCATATTTCTCTGTGAGAAGGGGAGACACTTAGTCAGTGCCGCCGATTCAGTTTGGATGGTTTATCGAGTTTTGCGCATTTTGGAACAGTATGAAATCGCCCCTTAACAAACACTGTCCAGGCGTAAATGTCCTGCTGCTGGAGTTTCTACATCACTTACAAGCGGCCAGGCCAGTGCACAGGTTGCATACGATTGCTGTGTCAGCTGTCGGCTGGAGCTCGTGTTAATTCGGTGCAAATACTATACCTAGTTGAATGCTGGAGCCGCATTTATGCCCAATCTCTGCACCGTGGTGGCCGCTTGTAGATGACGAGAATACGAAACACCGTGGCTTCGATATCTAGGAAGTGTTGACACCACACGCGCGCCCTTGCCAGCCGCAGTACCGGCCAGACGCGCACAGTGGATTTTGCATATTACTGGCGACTGTACACAAATGCGATAGTGTCAGTGCTATCTGGTCCTTGGATGCCTCCATAGCCTGGTTACAATCAGAGACGCTATCCGTATTGTCTGAGACAGTTACCCTGGTGAAAGTAGGTCCCTCCCAGACATGTTTCTAAAAAAAATATAATAGAGCTTCGTTACTGGTTACTGAGTTTGAACCTAACTATGTGGCTAAGTTCGATGCTCTTTAGTGACGTTTAACAGCAACGCGTGACTTCAACCCAAATGTACCCGGTTAGTTTTGGTTATTACGTTATCACCGAGCAGGTGTATAGGTTTCAGGATGGGTTCTCCTCTATGACGTGCGTTTCACTAAAGCAGCAGCTTCCTTTTGGAGTTAACGTCCGTAATGTATTCTTGCTCTTTCGAACACTTTTCTGGTGGCTCTCAGAACGAACTCTTCTTACATGCTCCATGAATCCTTAGTTGGGCAAATGGGAAGCAGATTTCCCCCTTCCACACTAGCCTATATGTATCCCTACCGACAACGTTGAGGTTCACGCCATTTCTGCGTTAACGGGATTATTGGTATGAGGCTACTTTTTGAGCTTTGTGTTACATTATATATAAATTAGAACATAAAAAATCGTTTTTGAGTGGTCTCAACGAGATTAGGCAAGCGTCATTTTCAATGTTGTGAGTTTGCATCATATAAGAATGTGCTACTCCGAAAAACTTCTGTGATTTCGGTTAGGCACTTGTTTCTCGAGCGCATTTCAGTGTGGGCACAACTGATCTGCTGTGCTCTCCGCGTCTTCCAACAGGCGAACCTTGGGCGCATGGAGACGCGATCGGCTCAGCTGAGCATCGCCAGCGGAAATTTGTCGCTGATCCAAGTGAGTCGCATCTCTCTAGACTCTTACGCATTTCCTTCCTTTTACTTGACCTTTCCCAGGGAATGTTTTACCAGTGCGGTGCCAATGTTGTCTCATTTGTGTGCAAAGTAGCGCTTACAAGAATTTTCCCAGCTTTATGCAAGTGTCAAGTAGCGTTGAGTTACTAGTCTGTTTGTGAAAAAGTAGAGTGATTGAGTTGACAGCGCAAATAAGAAATGAGGAGAAAAAAAGTGCTGCATACGCACCCATTGCGTAAATCACGGGCCTACGGATCCCCAGTTGACGGGTTCGAATAACAACCAAGGTGCTCGCAATCTGGCGGGTATTTATTGCAGAGGTTGCGCCTTTTAACCGAGGTTCGGGCTGCACGGGAAAGTATACCCAGGAGGTTGAAGTGGTTCATCTCTCCACCGCTGAGACATCCCAGGCGCCCATCGTTGACTTTACACCTGTAACTCTAAGACTTATCTTACACACCCATTGCTCTATTGTACAAAAAAAAAGTATATATCTGATAAATGAGTCGCACCAGTTTATAGCTGTTCACAAAAGCAAGTATAGCGCACAAAGTAAAAAAAAAAAAGTATCGGTTGCCTTGCAACGTTAATTACTCAACACCATGCCACTCTGAGGAAGGAGACCCACCAGCCAGGAGAGAGGGGAGATCTGAGACTGCCGACCAAATTGGGTGACCCTTAAAAAGTGACCTATCAGAGAAACTTACACAAATGTGCTGATTTTGGTTCTTAAATTGACACTACTATATTTGATACGTTGAAAATTATACAAAAACACAGAACCCTTTTTCATAGACCTCGAATTGTACAGAAGTTCAGGATGCGCTATAGTTCTTACTGCTGTTGGTTTTTCCGAGATGATGCAAGAGGAATATGGCGCTTTGCAAATGCAGCTGTGTCAGATAGTCTCTATCCTCAATTTGCAGCCTCCAAACAATCTTTTTTTGTTGTTCTTTAACGACGTGCATGTTACGTGAATGTTCAGATGACACCACCTTGGTCATTAAGGGCCCTATTTCCCCCGACACAGTGTCAGGCAACGGTGGCCGGTCTGGTGGCGGCACTGCTTGCCATCGCCAAATCCTTCGTGTCGAATGGAAGCATGGTTCCGGCTAACGTGCTCACGCTTGCGGCCGCCGCTGTGCTAACGGCAGCGATCGCCAGCATTGTCCTAGGTAAGCGAAACCACAAGGGCTCTTAACTCTCCGTAACATTAGATCTCGACGAGCAACGCCGTACGGCGCTGCTCTAGTGCACGACGACTGGCTTCCACTTCGTAACTATCGGAGTCGTAAAATATGATATTTAGTACATCATATCCTTTTAGCGAATAACTATGCATCTTTAGCGGCGAAACTTCGATTTTAGGCTCCCCAAAACGGGTTCGAAATAGCAAGTCTTTTTTCAGTAATTGGCAAGTTTTAAAATATGCGTTACTCTTTTACCATCGGGAAAAACGCATTACACGTGCCGACCTTACTTCCAGTCATAACATTTATGTACACGCAGTCACTGCCAACTCAGTGGTCTTTGTTTATCATTCCATAAGCTTGGACAAAAAAAAAACGCTGAGTTTCTATTGTCTATTAATAATTTATTTTCACAACGTAGACATCTTGTCTTGCTCTACAGCGCAGTAGCGCGCAGTAGCCCCACTGAGCCCGTACGCTTTTGAGGAACCCGTGTTCACGTGGCCTAGCTCATGCAACAGCTGAGTTGAAAGCCCCAATATGAGAGCCGTGACTGTCCATGAAAGACGCGTTTCTTCCGCGGTGAATGCAGCGAGCGTGATGGTGCTGGTGGTGGTGGTGTGCCGGAGGTTCCGGCTCAACCCGGACAACGTGGCGACACCCGTGGCTGCGTCGCTTGGAGACATCACCACTCTGGCGCTGCTTGCCGGTCTGGCAACGCTGCTTCATGTCGTCCTGGGTGAGCGATTGCGCTGATACGCGGAACGTTTTTTTTAATGAAAAAGTAATATTCCGCTCGAATGACTAGCAGAAGTTTCGTGAAGCGGACAAGCACCAGGCCAGTACCATGGTCCTTACATAATCCGCTTACTGACCTAGCAAATTTAGTAGTGTTTGCCCTTGTAAAATGTTGTTACCATGAGTGGCGCTCATCTATGTAAGAGTAAAATAAAGTGCAAAGCAATATAAATATAAAAATTAAAAAAAATACTTTTTAAAAGCATATGTAGCACCCTTCACGTGGCTTCTCAATTTTCAAATAATGTTACCTCTGGGTCTCAAATGTGGATGGCATTTTAAATTGTCCATAATTACATCTGCCTTTTCGCGTGTTATGCGAATAAGACACCTCCAGCGACATTCTTCATGGTTTTTAGATAAACTACTTACTTATCTAGCAATTTTTTTTGTGTTTGCCCTAGTAAGATGTTGTTACCATAAGTGGCGCTGATTCATATGAGAGTAAAATAAAGTGCAAACTATTATATATATATAAAAATTCAAAAAATATTTTTTGGAAGGATATGTAGCACCCTTCACGTTGTGCCTCAATTCTCAAATAATATGACCTATGGGTCTCAAATGTAGATGACGTGTTAAGTTGTCCATACTTTCAACTCGCCTGTCGGATATTATGCGAATAAGACACCTCCAGCGATATTCTACACGCAGTCTCTTTTCCGAATCCGCCATCCATTATGTTCTCGCAGCGATCTGGTTCATTCGCTCTTAACGCCGGCAGCGCGCCTCTTCTACTTCAATTTATTCCTAGAAAAAATTTCCCATAGCGTGAAAAAAAAAGGTTCCAAACCAGTTAATAATAAGAATTCAGTCAGTGCACACACATGAGGGTTCACGAAGAGCAGCTATGCTCCGTTCACCCCTCGTCTGACAGTGCTGTGGAAGCTACTCTTGCCGGACCAAGCAGCCGCTTCCCCTTCGTCACTCCGCCCTGTGCGCGCGAGCATGGGCGGGGGCGTGATCGCGCGATCAATGGTTCAGGTAGTGACTGGTTCAAGGAGCACGCCACGTCCACTGCACTGTCAGATTAAGGGTAAACGGAGCATATAGACTAATCAAAAGCTGTTTACATCCTCCCTTATCTTTATGGCAGGTCATCACACTACACTCTTCGGGAATCTGGAGCTTATACTTTACCGCAAGGCACTCGAGAGAGCTAATCGCTGCCTTCTTGAGCATGACGATGCTCAAGATATGCTTTAACTTAAAAATAAACTTCTTGCGCTGTGCCACTTGGCAAAGTCAAACGTCATGCTAAGTGTCAGAGCTCGGACTATTTGTCGGACAATTTTTTAGTCTCTTCAATCGCCGAGCTTGCTCCGCAGATTTATCCATTCCGTGTCCCGGGTGTTTTGCAGGAAAGTAGATACTCCAGATTTCCTAGAGTGTGCGACGGCATCAGCCCGGGGATCGTGCCGGATCCGGCGCCTAGCGTTCGTCGACTATGGTCGGTGACAGGTCAAGAACGAAGTAGAAGCTCCTCCCACCTCTTTTCACTCTAATAGTGCGAACGCGGGAGAGGAGGCGACCTCCTCTCCACCGTTCGCTCCGCTGAAGTGGAAAGGGATGGGAGGAGCTTCCACTTCGTTCTTGACCTTTCACCGACTATAGGTGGCCAAGCCGTAGTGCTGGACTTCCTACAACACGAGCGCTGCATCAGCATTCGGTTGAAACTCGTGTTGCCAGTTAGTGAGCACGAGCCGCCACCAAACGCAGACGCAGAACTCGTGTCCAATACCTGCCCTGCGTTGAGTTTGAGCTGGTAATGTAGAAGATCCAGAACAAAGGCCTTGTTATCTAGCACGAGGTGTTGACGCAGGCCCTAGTGGAGAGTGTCGGTCAAGTGCACGCAGCATGTATAATAGTGAACGCATTATCTCGAAATATTGCGGGTTATATCTGCTCGTCTAATTCCCAATGCCCCGAACGTCCGCACCTGACCACGCGAGTCAATTGGCCTTGGTATTGAATAGCTGTAGAAGCAACATTTTCCCAGTGGCTTAATCTGATGGGGTGAGGGTGATCGCGTTCTTTCTGAATTGCCGCCCGGGAAGAAGCCCTTTCAAGTATGCTGCCGTTAGTTGCCACCTGTGGCTGCATGACGTTGTAAATAAAAGTAGCGGGACTAGCATCGGAACGAAAGTTAAATCACTGTACTGATACACGATCTAATTTGGAACACAACCAGTACAAAATCAATAAGAATGACATATTTCCTTGCGAACATCTTAAGTTCTAGCATCGTGTTATTTCATTGTTTATCACGACTACATACCGCTCCGGGTGTTCCTGCTGTCAGACGGCCATGATAGTATTTTTGACAGTCTATATCTTGTCACCATATCTGGAACTGTATAAATTTTTGATAAAGCACTTCTGTCTGCAACAGACGCATCCTTGAATGCTGCTCTACCCTTATTATACACGCCTCGATAACACACATGGTCATGAACTTGTAATGGCAATCGATGTTTCATGAGTTCCACTGGTGTACAGGGTATTCGAGGACTCCCGGCCGCCACTACAAGGGGACACTAATTATTTCGGTTGTCCTATTCGGTTGTCCTATGCTTACCTTAATTCTGGGTGGTTGCGTGATGACTCCTTCTTTACTAGCGAGAAATTGCAAATGCATGAACGTTACACTCTAAAAATTCAGTGTTGTGCTTTGGAATGCCCGATACACACCGCCACAAACAAAAGTTCCTAAGAAACGTTTTTTTTATTGTTTGATTCTGGGACGAATAACTCCGCCGATCTTGAGAGATCGCAGGACGGCGGCATTTGGCTGAAGGTGCCATGACCTCCGAGTTTCTTTGTGAACAGATTTTTCCTTCAGCCGTTCCATTCACCGAAAGAAACCGGCATAGAAAAAAAATATATATATGTCGCGGTTGTTTCCGTTGCGTAGTGGCTCTAGGTTCAAAGCCATAGACGCAAATGATCGTTATCTTCATCATCACTCTTGTTTGTTGCTACCTCCCGTAGAAAAAAAAATTTGCTCGTTTGGCGGGATCGTTGGACGAGTGGGCCATGGTACACTAACTAGGAGCACGTGGAGCGAAAGCTCGCGCTGCAGAACCGAGAAATCCTTAAAGCCCCTAACGTTTTAATAGTAGCACAAGGTCCGTCGACGCAAGAGGCACGTGTAACGTGCAGCCCTTGGGAAGATCCTCTGGGAAGATCATGGTTGCACAGCGCAGCACTGAGCTAGATTTCAGACGCCATGCTCTTCCCAGAAGTGGCGCGCGGCATATGTCTCGAGCATATCCACATCAATGAATGGTGCTTTTTTTTACAAGATAAAGGGCTTTATTGATCCTGCCCATTTCAATCTTCAAGAGAATCGTACCGCCGTGGCGGTCTTGTATCACAACTGCGTGATGTACGTTAAAGAGCAAAACCCGTTAAAGAGCCCAGGTTAGAAGTCGTACTGCACTGGATAAATTTCACATCTATAGTGGGTAACTATGTCGCCAGGTTCTAGCAAACTAATCTCCTGCTGTATAAACAACTAACGGCCTTTTGCGCTCATTTGTACGAATTATGGGCATTGCTTCTCACCACAACATATTAGTTTTCAAAATAGTGGCAGGCTGAAATATAAGTGTTCATTTCTAAAAAAAAAACCTGGAAAGATAAAGAATGAATGCACACGTGATTGTTTCCAGAAAGAGTGTGTCCAATCATATTAATAAAAAATGGACGTGGTGAGGCAATAACGCCTCTCAATAAGTAGCTGGTAAAAAAATGCCGTTTTCGTTTAGGTCAGCGTCGCTTGCCTTTCGCAGATTTTCAGCAATAGCTTTCACAAAATTTCGTGAACGACGATCATCGGCAGTTGTCCTTTTTGAGCGGTGAGGAGTCAAAACTTAAGTTTCACATGGTGTAAGCAGTATGTTGTTTTTGATAGGTTTTGCGCCATATATAACTTCTACGGGTACGTTATTTTGCCAGCAAAATAACCTGGGGCCTGGAAGCTCAGTGTAGCCTTGTCTGATGTTTCCTTTTTTTCATTGCGGCAGGGAACCACCAGTGGGTGTCCGGCGCCGCCTTGGCCCTGGTCGTAGCCCTGGCACCCCTGTGGGCCCTGCTGGCACACCGGAACCCCTACACACGAGAGGTGCTCTCGCAGGGCTGGGTGCCCATTCTCCTGGCGGTCGTCATTTCCAGGTATGTACACACCCTGCTTCTTTTCCACATATGCGCAACGTCTTGTAGGAACGACGAAACCAAGGAAACATTTTTCTCTGCGATTTCTTCCGGTGGTTTCCGGCTACTGCCGAGACCACCAGACTTACTCATTGACTTAGAGAAGAGGTTGGACACGAAGGTCAAGACCCCTCGCTTCTACATGGGAGATAAGAGGGTAAGCGCAGTTCCAGGAATGCTGACATCTGTGTTACCATCTGTGTTCGCAGTTCAAAGATGTCGTAATAGGTATCTAAGTAGCCGTATATTTGTTACTCTTAATAATGAGCAAACCGGATAAAGATGTTGCAATTTTGCCTGCGATTTCTCGGTTGCGTCGGAGAGCACCGACGTTTACATCCCGCTTATTTTGCAGTACAAGCTACGTTGCCACTGCGAAACAGCATCTAAAATTGCGCTATGTGACTAGGGGCAGTAGAGCGTATGCCGTACTAAAATATTTTAATGTCCGAGTTTCGTGAATGTTATAAAACACAAAACTAGAACTAGCAGTGGGAGACAGGACTGAGCACCACTCAATATATCTCGCATATAATCTTTTTGTTTCATTATTAATAGCTTTTGAAGCGACACGAGAATTTCAAAACGCGTTGTATTTAAAGGGCATAGATTGGGCACGTATTTGTTTAATTCATTTCCCACGAAATAAAAATATAGTTTAATATTTACGCCGTTAGACGCAATTTACGTGGAGGACGGAGCCCGATCTAGGCCCCGCCCATTATTACTGGACTGGCTTGGCTGCTCGACCGAAGGTGCTTGGAAGCCTAGCGTCTCTCTTTCCCGACATCCGGTGCGTCTAGTCTGTCGTCTGACACAGCCTGTTAGTCCTGCGAGCATACGCGCAGCAGCCTCCAACATCGTCTCAACATCAACATCAACAACAGCAGCCTCAACATCAACATCAACAACAGCAGCCTCCAACATCGTCTCAACATCAACATCATCATCATCAAGATGGCTGCCGAGGCGCACGCATGTGCGCGCTGCTCCCAGCCGATTCGTGGCCGGTCGCAATATTTGCCTTGTGCGTCTTGCAAAATGCGCTTTCATTGCAAGTGCATAAACGTTCAAGCCTATGAATACAACTTCTTCATGGAATCTGGAAACAGCAAGTACAAATGTAATCAGTGTATGAAGCGACGGGATCCTTCGACAGCGGAGCTTATCACCGAGGCCGGCATCGCTATTACGCCCCCCGAGGATTCTGCGGCTCGTTTGGAATCTGCAGACGCTGTCAACGGTAATTCTTCTGCAAGTATTATCCAGTTGAGTCAGTCAATGGCGAGTCGACTAGAAGAGCTTACAAGCGAAGTGCGGGAGCTTCGAGTGGAAAACATTTCGCTTCGTGACGCGGTGCGTGACCTGCGGGATTGTGTCTGTGGGAGTGTAGAATTCCCAGCACTGCCCAATGGCAGCGACTGCTCAGCTCCATCCACGGGTAGCTTCGCATCAGCTGTTATCACAGGCACAAGTGCATCGCGTGCTGGCGTACCGCTACCGAAGTTCCATGCTCGACAAAAGTCTCCTGGTCGTCATCAACGTACGGTCGTGCACCGCTCATCCGACCCGGAGAGGCAGATGCAGAGGCCTCCAACCACAGTTGGCACAGCTAAGCAGTCCGTGCTGAAGACCGCCCCGAGGCCATCGGCAGTGACGGGTCTCTTTGTCTCCCGTCTGGCTGCGAGCACCGAAGCATCGGATGTGCACGGTCTTCTGGCAGGGCGTGTTGGGGACAAGACTGTCGTGTGCACCAAACTGAAAACCAGGTATCCGACGTACAGCTCTTTCCATGTCTCTTTGGACAAGGACTTGTTTGAACTTTTGAACAAGCCTGAGGTGTGGCCTGTTAATTCCGTCTTCCGTCCATTTTATGGCAAGTTGTCGCCTTCACGGCACTTTGAAGATTTTAATATTTTTCAAGCTACCCCCAATGATGGCGCGGAAAACTAACTTGTACTATCAAAATACGAGAGGTCTCTGAACCAAAAGTGAGGAATTTTTCGGTAATGCCCTTTCCTGTGACCATGACATCATTTGTCTGACGGAAACGTGGCTAAATGAATCTTGCACTAGTAACTCTTATTTTCCAAGTCAATTCTCAGTATTTAGAACAGACAGAAAATACACTGAACTTGTTAAATACGGTGGTGGTGTTCTAATAGCGTGAGAGTCTGACTTTTATCCGATTAGGCGTACAGACCTTGAGACGTATAGGGAAGGCGTCTGGGTGGAAATACCGGCATCGGATGGCTTAAACTACCTTGTTGGCTGTTATTATTTTCCGCCGAATTCCGAAGTTTTTGTATTTTCGTAGACCATTTTGCAGACCTAGAGAACCGATTTGATTTTTCAAAGTACAAAGTACACGTTTACGGCGATTTTAACCTTCCAAAGGTCGACTGGTTAACCGGCCTTGCCCAGAGCGACTGCGCTGTAGTACGAGATAAAGTACAGTGCCTGACCAATTTTATCTATTTTAACGGGTTGCATCAGCACAATACGATAAGAAACTGTGCTGGAAATGTTTTAGATTTGATCATATCGAATGTACCTGTCTTCGACGTGAAAGAGACACGCGAGACGCTTGTTCCGGTCGATTATTTTCACCCTCCGTTTACACTATGTTTCTCTTTATCATTTCAAATACTACGTGAGCAGTCACTACCCAAGTTTATCTATACGCGTGGTGATTATCTCGGCCTATACAATCGTCTTCGTGGCTATGATTGTTCTTGCCTCTTTCACCTTATGGACGTAAATTCTTGTGTCGAATTGGTAACATCAACTGTCCAGCGGATAAAGAAGAATTCATACCTAAACAGTGTCCAAGGAAATCAAAATTTCCTAAGTGGTTTTCATCTGTCCTGAAATATTATATGTGTAAAAAGCAGCATTACCACAAACTCTATAAAAAGTCAAATTGTAAATATTGGTAGCAGAGGTTTTCAGTCTGCAGAGCAATAGTTAAGAAGCTTTATTCTCGAGATGAAGCTTGTTATCACAGCTGTTTGGAAAGAAATTTTAAAAAAGAACCAAGTTGCTTTTGGAATTATGCTCGGGCCCAAAGTAAGGATAGTGTCAGCACTTCTGTGTTAAAAATTGACTACAAGATTTTATGCAAGCCACAAGAAGTGAGCCAAGCATTTGCTAATCACTTCAGCTCTTGCTTTTCGGAACGTGGCAGTATGCCTAACAATTTTGAATTTGAGGGTTTTGCTGACTCCTTAGCATACCACAGTGTAACCGAGGATGAGGTGATTTGCTCGATACGGAAGCTCAAACCAAAACTTTCAACTGGCTGTGATGACATTCCTAATTTTATTATCAAAGGATGTGCTGAAATATTTATACCTATCCTGACACATATATTTAATCTGTCCTTACAGTATGGGGTTTAGCCTTCTCAGTGGAAAGTTTCAGTCGTAATACCAGTCTTCAAGTCAGGAAATCCTTGTAATGTCAATAATTTCCGCCCTGTGTCTCTTCTTTGTGGCTTCTCAAAGGTTTTTTAGATGGTGGTGTATGCACGCTTGTACTCATATTTCAAACAAAACATTTCACCTTTGCAACACGGATTCCTCAGGGGCAGATCAGTGGAGACGAACCTAGCTACTTTCCTCGGTCATAGTGGTCCTGCAGTATGCAACCGTGGTCAGGTGGACACAGTCTACTTTGACATGACCAAGGCCTTTGATAAGTTTGACCACCAGATACCTTTGTTGAAATTAAAAGAATACGGACTATGCACCTTGTATTGCGCCTGGTTTGAAAGTTACCTTTCAAATCGCCAAAATTTTGTTAGATTTTTAAATTGTGTGTCGGAGACATTTGCATCTTTATCTGGCGTACCCCAAGGTTCTAACCTTGGACCACTCCTGTTTTTGATACGTGTTAACGATCTACCATCTTCCATCAGAAACTCGAAAGTGCTAATGTTCGCCGATGACTTTAAACTTTTCCGTGTAGTTGACAATGTAAATGACTGTATTCAGATACAAAATGACATTCGCTCCGTTGAACATTGGTGCATAAAAATAGGCTTCAACTGAATCCAAAAAAGACTGTAGTAATGTCCCTTACTAGGAAGAAGGGGAGCATAGTCTTCGACTACACTATATTTGAAGAGCAAGTGCTGCGGGTTGTCTATGTACGGGATCTTGGTGTCTTTGTGGACTCGCGATTAGATTTTCGCCTCCACGTCTCTCGCATTGTTGGTCAAGGACTTCGCCAACTGGGTGTAATTTCGCGGCTGACAAAAAACGTTTCGTCGCTCTGAGTGTCTTTTATGTCTGTATTGTGCTTTGGTTAGATCACGCCTCGAGTTCGCGCCTGTGGTTTGGAACTCTGTAACGATGTTACATAGTAATCTTATTGAAAACGTGCAGCGTAAGTTAATAATAATTTTATACGACCGATATATTGGCCGCCGCCGTTTTTACAATTACCATTCCCTGCTCACTGACCTCGGTCTAGTGCCTCTGCACGATCGACGAATTGCAAAAGACATGCATTTCCTGCGTCAAATTGTGCATGGTTCTCTTGATTGTGCCCAGCTGCTGATGTCGCTGAGGTGCCGGGTACCGTCAGGGAGGACATCAAAGTGTAGAGATACGTTTTACCCTGATGTGCGGGCCACTTGCCCAATGACGCGTCTGCAACAGACTCACGATGCCTTTTTTGGTGAAACAGACATTTTCGCCTGATTGTGTTTTTATGCCATACTTTTATGTATCTGTGTAGAGGACAGTGCACTGCTGCTAAGGCCACTTGGCTGTTTGCAGGCACGCAAATAAACCCCATCTATCTATCTATCTATCTATCTATCGTCGTCTACAATGCCCAGACACGTACATGAAAGCTGCGCGTCGGCGTCCGTTTTCGGCTTCGTCCGTCTTCTATTCATCCCCCGTGTGAAAACTTCTCCAACACTCAGAAAATGCGACCATGAAAGCGACGTTCCAGCGTTTCATCATGCAGGAGCCGCGTTCCAATACAAGCGAGTGTCGGCGTCTGTCGATGTGCGGTAAAAAGCGACCGAGAGGACTAAAAATATCAACAAAGTTAATATGCAATCCTTCCAGCTTTTTTTTTTTTTTTTTGCATGGCATCCGCGAGGAGGTGGTGAGCGTCATGACGCACATTTAAGACGCGACCTAAAATTATTCGTTTTGGCAGGCCAGGTGCACCGCAAAACTTCGAAGCGACTTGACTTTCGAAGCGAAATTATGGAAAAATACCTGGATAAACTTGATACGAATCCAAACGTCGGATTGTCTCCAGCCAAATGGCTCGCAAATTCTTACCTGGGTAGCTATCTTCTCGGTATATGAAGCCATGGTCTCAATCACGATGGTTGCACACTTTGAGAGCAGCGGGACCGCTTTTACGGGAACCAACATCTCAATTCAGTATCAACACGCGCAAAAAAAAAATCAAGCCAGATCGAGCATAATAGAGTTGACGTGGGACGCTAGGCTTAAGCCAGTCGCGCTATGAAAACAAGCACCCGCGCAGTGCTTCCGAAGGAGTTTGTTTGCGACAATTGTTTGTTGCGAATTTGGTCGGTTGATGAGATCTAAACACCTCGGAGAACACAAAACGACTTGCACTTATAAAAGGAGACGAGCTCGACAAGCTGCTCTCGTTGAGTACTCCGCAGGCGCCGGTGGCCATGTTCGTTATCGTTTCAAACCAATGCGGAAAAGGCAATCTTGGGATACTTTTGAAAATATTAATGACTTTATTTAGATTATTTGTTTCTCAAGATGATTAGGAAAGATAGGGGATCTAGAGGCGGTGGCGTGGCGATTATTGTGAAAGATTCGGTCGATCTTGTGCCACTGGATAGTGTTATCACCGGAGAGGCGTTGTGGTGTAAGATAATGATTCAAGAAAATTTGTTTTTGATTGGTGTTGTATATAGGCCTCCTTGTACCGGCCCGAAGTTTTTGGAAGAATTTTATGACTGCGTGGCTGCGCGCTTCAATGAGAAAACAAAAATCATCCTGACTGGAGATTTTAGTCTCCCTGATATTGACTGGGCAAAGCGAAAACCAGGGAAAAATGAAGTTGCGTCCACCGAAAGTTTGTTAGACATTCTACTTAGTTTTAATCTCAAGCAGTTAGTGTGAGCACCCCAACTAGAATAACGAAGACTAGCCAGTCATTTCTGGACTTACTTTTTGTTAGTAACGTAGTGGAGACTGATGGAGTACAGGTAGTAGATGGGGTGTCAGATCATAAAATGCTGTCTAGATTTAACAATTTCAAAAACCATACAAAATATGCTCGTCCAGAACGTATGGTCAAAGATTTTCAAAATGCTGATGATGTGTTCATTCTGGATTATTTAGATCAACAGTTTGACGATTTCAGTCGGTTGGGTGACGCTAATGATCTATAGAGAAAATTCAAGTATATTGTTTCTTATTGTACACATCACTTTGTTCCGTCAAGGAGCATGAGAGCAAGTTGACACATTTCGCGGGTAACGAGAGAAATCTTGCAGATCAAGCGATATGTTAAGCGCAAAAGGAGAAATAAAACGAAAAATGTATTGGAAATTGCAACCTTTAGACAACAATTGAATGATCTTGTCGCCCAAGCTAGAGAAGATTATTGTGGAAACGTGCTCTCTCGCTTCTAGCGACAATCGCCGCAAACGTTCTGGCGTTTTTTCTCATCCATTAAGGAAAAAAAATATCTCAAGTGAAGGTAAACGATCAGGCTGTAACATGTCCTATTACAATTGCAGATGAATTTAATAAGTACTTTCAGTCAGTTTTTACTCCGTCATGTGAACAGCCGGGAGACCAAATCAGCGGCTCAGATAAATCCTGTATGTCGGATCTGGTTCTTTCAGAAAGCGGTGTATTCAACTTGCTTTTAAAATTAACGTTAAAAAAATGTTCTGGGCCGGATGACATTTCCAATGAATTTTTGAAAAGATACGCCGAGTGGACCTCTCGATATGTCGTCATAATCTTAAATTCCTCGCTCCAACAGTCCAGGTTACCAGCAGATTGGTTGTGTGGCAAAATAGTACCTATTCACAAATCAGGGGACAAAATGACCGTTCAAAATTATCGTCCTATATCGTTAACATCGACGTCTTGTAAACTTTTAAAACACATTATTTCAAAACATATCACTGAATACTTGGAACAAAACAACTTAATGTACAAACATCAGCACGGCTTTAGAAAAGGACTAACGACGGTACTACAATTAATTGAGTGTGTGCACGAGTTTTCATCTGTGGTAAATGAGCGCTGTCAAGTAGACGTCGTGTTTATAGACTTTTCCAATGCGTTCGATCGCGTGCCTCTTAACAAATTAATCGAGAAACTGCAGTACCTGGGGATGAATAACAATATAATACTGTGGATCAGGTTATATTTAGGGTTCGGAGTTTACGGTGTAAACCGATAAAAACCGATAAAAGTACGCCGAATCCCTTTTCGGAAATTCGGTTTTAACCGAAAAATGTTAGTTTGTAGGTTCGGCGTTTTCGGTCTAAACCGATAAAAATACGTCTAATCCGTTTTCTAAAATTTAGTTTTAACCAAAAAAGGTCAGTTTTTCAGAACCGCGTCGAGTTGGGCGGGGCGGGGCAGGGAAGGGGAGAGAGAGAGAGAGGGCTTTGCAAAGTTCAACATTGTTCACGTCTTCGTGATTGCCCACTTCCAAGGTTCAACATGAAACAAAAGAGGTCCTGGATTGGCCTCCGCGGGACATCTGTGTCCTTTCTGTGACCGGGCTTAGTGTGTCAAGTTCCCGGTCCTAAAACAAAAGTTCGGATGTGGGCTTGTGTAAGGTTTTTCGCTTTATGCACTTCAGAGGACATATCGAACTATCCTGTGGTTAAGAACATAAATACAATGGATTTTTTTTTTTTGCCATTTCGCTGGTTTTTGTACGTTCATCACCTCAGACGGTCACGTCGTTAGAATGGGAAGGGAAAAGAAGCACGCTGAAGATTATGCCCGCGAATTCCGCGATTCTGAGGTGTGTCCTGACGGAAGTTGTATATGTGTCGTTATTCTTTGAGTGATCAGTAATATCACAGCTGCAAGGATCATCTAATACGGAGTCCGATGTTGTTTCTTTCATATTCCCCGAAAAAAAAAAAGGTTAACTTTTTGGGAAATAAATATACACCAAAAAACACCGAAAATAGAATTGTAAAATAAACACCGAAAAACGTATGCCGAATTTTGAAAAAAATAAAAACCGAAAACGCGGAACCCTAGTCATATTTAACTAACAGAACACAGTATGTCCGCTGTAATGAAGCATTTTCTGTTCCGCTAGCTGTTTATTCGGGGGTGCCGCAGGCGTCCGTATTATGTCCACTTTTGTTCTTGTTATATATTAACGATATAGTAAAAGATATATCTCCTGCCATTCAGGTAAAACTATTTGCAGATGACTCATGCTGTTCGTTCATGTGTGTACAATTGAAGACCAAAAATTACTTAACGCTTTTCTAGGAAAACTTAATTCATGGTGTGAAAGATGGAGCATGGTAAACAATTTTGACAAAACGGTTTTTTGCAGCATTACAAATAAGAAAAAAAGTTAGAACATCGATGTACAATTGGAGGCATACCACTAAGAACGGTAAACAAATTTAAGTATCTAGGTGTTGTATTTTCCAGTAATATGCGATGGAACAACCATGTGGACTACGTTTGTGCAAAAGCCTACAGAAAGCTAGTACTCTTAAGAAGAAAACCTATTCATGCTAGCAGTGATGTGCGGCTACTTGCTTATAAGTGCTATGGTCGTTCGGTATTAGAATACGCAAACTCGGTATGGGACCCATATAGGAAAAATCAGAATTCTCAAAAAGAAAGAATAGAAAATCGAGCTCTAAGATTTATTTTTTCCAGATACAACCGCAGAGATTCTGTTTCAGCACTCAGACAAATGGCACAACTTGACTCTTTGGCTAAGCGAAGACAAATTGCAAGACTAAAACAACTATTTTGTATTGCAAACGGAATGACGAATATTGATCCTCAGTTGTACCTGCGGCCTTCAACATCACGCGCCCAGAGGACCACAAACATCAAGGCGATTGCTCTTTACCAATATAAAAATTATGTTTTCAAGTACTTCGTTTTTTGAAGAACAATTATTGAGTGGGACGCTCTGCCCAACGAAGCTGTCAGCTGCCATGATCTTAAAGGGACAATGAAGACGATTTTATTTAGTTTTTTTAAAATGGTGTTTTTATGCTTCTTGGGAACATAGCATGCTGCCCTATTTTTTGTAGACATTTGTGACGCGTATTTCTGTGCCTACGAAAGAAGTAAAGAAACCGAAACTGAACAATCTCCATTCTCGTTTCTGGGCCTCTGAAAACGGAGGTGACGTAGAGAGTGACGTCAAGTGTGAATAGTCGGTATCGGTAGTATATAGGAGATCGAGACTCAGGTTACCGCGGTGGGTTATAGCAGCGCGGTGGCGCGGTCGTTTCGCCGAATCTGTCAACATGGACGGCAATGCCGCTCTCGCGAGCGAGTTCGAGCTTCCGTTCAGTGACCGAACACCAAGGGAACGGGAATGCGTGCGTGGCGGCATCTGCCATCACCCGACGGAGTCCGGCCAGCCGGCAACGAGCGGCCCGCGTGCCGAAGGACGGACGTGGGGGAGATGCCGAGGGAAAAGCGGCAGCGATCGGGCCGTTCCGGGATCCGGTTCCTCCGCGGACGTCCTCTTTTCGTCGTCAAAGAACACGAACAGCAACCCACACGTGAAAATTAGCGTCGCCCGAACGAATACTGGTCTTCAGTCGACCGTTAGAACAGCCATCTACAGCTACCATTTTGCAGAATCCTTCGAGTACCGTGTTCTTTTTTTATTTTATTTTGTTTGCCCATAGTTGCTCGTTGCCCGTTTCGCGTCCAGCGTAGCAAAGAAAAAAACAATTATGCTGCTTTATTTACGGTTTAGTAATCATTTCCGGTTCGATTTATACTTTTCATGGTTATTCAATCGGAAATTAGAACAGTATTCCTCAAAATCGCGAGCTAAAACGTGACCGAGGGCACGTTTCTCGTTTCGACCAATCGCTGACGCGTCTCTTGTGACGTCGCGCTTCTTGGCCCCGCATCGGTCACGTGAGCTCCGCTTCTCCTGGCTTCTCCCGCAACTCTCGGGGCGTCGCCCCAGTCGATCCCGGTGCGATTATTACCGCGACTGTTTAATTGATTTGCGCGGCACACAAGCGCCGGTTTCGGCTGAAATTTGGGCAACGTGGCCTGAGACGTGCCTGGAACCCAGTTCAATCGCCAAAAAGATGTCCGAAATTGCCTTCATTGTCCCTTTAACTCATTCGAGTTGGCATTACGCGAGTGTTTGCCTGACTAGAGTATGCATGTATTGCATGTTGAATATGTATTTAAAAGACGCACAGGAGGCAACAACCTTGCCTGTGCTAGTGTAATGATCCGTCCGAGTTCTGGAATGTGTTTGTTTTGCTTGTACAGGCTTTGTTTTTTTTTTTCTCCTACGTTGACCGCAAGATTCGCAGTATCGTAAATAAATAAATTTAAATAAAAATATTGGCGATACAAATACTATTACGGCACTGAGAAACAATTTTACAACGAACAATCCATACGTCAATATTTCTCCAACCAATAAGAGCCGAGAAATGGAGCGTAGTTAACTACGTTCCTGGGCGGGGCCTAGGGCGGGCTAAATCCGCCTAAATTGCAACTAAGGGCGTAAATATTGCTGAAAATATACTTTTTGGTTTAAAAATTTACGCAAAATTGTGTATCCCATTCAAGTCTTTTAAAAAAATGTATTGTTTTAAAATTCCATTTCCCTTTAATGAAGTCCGCATGCCGTGGGGCGAATTAAATGTTTTATTGCGTAGTTTTAACTTATGCGTTTCTTGATACGCGTTTCTTTTGCGGCCATTGGCAGTTACGCCTCCTCACAGAGAGCAACGGTTCGAATGTTTAGGTACGTCTTCTTGAGTTAGTAATGACAGTGATGAGACGTTCTATTTTTACGTTATATTCGCAAGCTGCTTGGCTCGCGGTGGAGACTAACAATGATTGGGAGACCTGTAAGGTTCTAGTAAACGCCAGATGACTTCGGTCGCGGCTAACTTTATTTCAACTGTTAATTTGGACATAAACGAAAGGAATACTATGTCTTTTGTTTTATTACAAGAAATGTTCAATGTAAATATAAATTCCGTACCCGTCAGCGATTTTATTCCTGTAGTCATTACAAAATATTGATAAAGCCTTGAATTGCACAGCTGCCCCGACCGATTTGTTTAAATAATTTAGAAGCATCCAACTAGAATGTCAATAAAACAGCCTGCTCTTTATTCGCGCTTGTGAACCGCATTGCTTGATTTCTCCTTCGAGGTAATTCGTTAAAATACGCTGTGTCAGAGCGGAGCCGGTGGCCAAACGAAAGAGATGAATAATGATGACATCCAGAGCCACATGGCTTGTACGTGACGTCATCGCAGCGTGATTCACGATGCTGATATCCGTCCCACTCTTTCTTGCCGAGAAAAAATATGTTCGATTGTGCAAACTGCGTGATGCTGAAGGTACGCGATCAGCAGCAAGGTCTTCACTGTGCCACTAAATATTCTACGCTTCAAAGTAACGACACTTGACCATATTGTGTCTTAAAATCATGGTTGCCAGTTATCTTAAGGTTTATCTGAAATCACAGAAAACGCTTTTCTCTCCTCCACAAATGTTTAAGCAGTTCGCGACAAGGCAAAGCAATATCACATGAGCTTCCGAACACCGAATCTAATGCTGAGAAAGTCGTAGTTTTCAATCATGACGATCGGCAGTTGCGCCTGCTCTGCACAATCACCAAAATGGCGGCGCCCACAACAATGTAGGGGAACAGAGTGCCGATACTCTAAGCGCAGCACATTTCGTGGATCTAGTCGTCACTACGGTCGCTAAAGTGACGTCAATACAAGTCATACACACGAAAGAGAATGACTATGGGTACCCCAGCAAAGGTGGTATAATCAGCAGTCAGAGGAGCCCGCTTGTCTCACCTTCTTTATGCAAATTAACACGTGTAGGACAAGCATTCAGTTATCTGCGACAAATCAAGGAAACGCGCGGCACATAGGGTCTTAGCACCTTACGAAGATGTAAGTTCCATATGAATCACAGGCAGGGTAAGATTCAGACGCTAAATTTGTTTATTCCGTCATTAGACACGCGCGTTAACGCGACATCAGATGCACTCTAAAAAATGCCCGTGCGCCTACTTCTCCGCAGAACACTCGGAGAGCCAATCACCGCAACTTACAGAGGCAGCTCAGCGAATGACGATGCCGAAACATATGTTTAGACCAAAAAACGCAGTCCGAGTTGTGACATTAAGCAATGCAAAACGTCACGCTCGCATTGCTTAATGTCACAACTCTGACTGCGTTTTTTGGTCTAAACATATGTTTCAGCACCGTCATTCGCTGAGCTGCCTCTGTAAGTTGCGGTGATTGGCTCTCCGAGTGTTCTGCGGAGAAGTAGGCGCACGGGCATTTTTTAGAGTGTGCGCCACTTTTTCAGTGCCCGGGAGTTGTCACGTTGTACTACAGCGAAGTTTTAACTTCGCTGTCACGTTGTACTGCAGCGAATGAATTAACAGGCTTGGTATTACAAGTAGCGAAAGTATGCAGGTGAGCTGGTTATGAAACATTATAATCTGAACACTGAGAGACAAAATAATAAAATAGTAAAAAAGACGACAAAAATATCAAGCTCAGCTGGGTTTTTTTTTTCTCGAGGGAACAGCAATATACAGCTGCCCACACGGACAGAGAAGATGGAATAAAAATACAGGACACTGCCAACTTTTGACGTAACTCAGCCAGGCAGACTGACCTCCCATGTAGACATCGCACCAACAGTAGTCATGCGCCACTAAGCCACCTGTCATGATAATCTCCATCATGACTATGTAAACCCGGCAAAAGGCAGCACCCCCCCCCCCCCTTCCCCCCTCGATAACAAAAAAAAACTACTTGAAATTTCTGGAAAAAAAAATTCGAGGACATCTAAGCATTTGAGTTGTGAATGCGAAAGCATGAATGTCGAATCGAACTACTCTGAGTGCTCCTTCGAGTTTTGCGGTGCAATTATTGAGGCGCCGCCATGTTGTCGGCGGCGAGACGAGCACCCACTTTCTCCGATAAGCCCCGAATTTTCAGTGAAAAATGTACTCCGATAAATCCCGACTTTGTAGTGAAAAATGAAGTAAAACAAAAAAATGTATACGGTGCTTTAATGCTTCAATACGATTGTACTTTTCTTTTCTTTTTTGTTTAGTCTATAAGATTTTCACTTTCACTGCTATGGCAATCTGAATGGAAGTTATCCGATAATAATAAGCTTCATGCCGTCAAACCAGAACTTGGTACATGGCAAGCCTCCTATTATAAAAATAGTTTCCACGAAGTCCTCCTGTGCCGATTGAGAATTGGCCACCCGTTCATTACTCATCAATAACTGCTTAGGTGAGGAACCGCCATTATACGAGCACTGTGGAGAAATTTTATCTGTCCTGCGTTTTCTCTTTTTTTTGCCGTGGCCTTCTACAACAATGCAAGACCTTTTTCCACGAGTTTTCAAGCACAACACCCCATTTCACCCTGTCTTGGTTTTAGGGGAGCAGCCTCTCATTTCATATGAACGTATTTTAGCTTTTCTCAAAACTTCAGGTATTTTACACAAACTATAGCCAAGTTCTAGTCTAGTCTTAGTGTACTTTTACCACTGTATTTTTAGCTTAGCTAGTTTGGCGCAGCATGGCCGTAGTAGCGCTTGCGGCATAAAACCCCCAAACAACAAACAAACAAACACTATTTTTGTTTATTTTGTATGACATTACGCAGTTTCGAAGGTTTTTGTCTTAACCGAAAGGTCGCTGAGCTTTGTAGGTTGCTTTTCTTTCTTTTTCTGTTTTGTGATGTGGCTAAGGGCTGTGCGCGACCATGAAAATAGGTGGTTCGGTAGTTCTGTGTTGGTTGTGGTTCTGTATAAAAGGAGTGTGGTTGAATGAAGTCACCAGCTGAGTTAGAGACGTTGCCTGTCCCTGTTACTTTTCCTTCCACTTTGAAACATTCATCCTTCTTCAGCCCCAGTCTTGGTTTAAAATCATTATGGCAGACGATAATCCCCGGATGTCTGCTTCTGCCGGCCCTTCACACTCCACCCTTAACCACTAACAGACAGCCAACAATCGCGCGGATGGAAATATAGCATGACGACGCCGCTTGTAAACTCAGCAATACGGGGTCTGGCACTTTCGGTAAAGCTGACACGGATACCATTTGCGCCATCCTTGTCTCCACATGTCTGCCCAGTTTCTCTATACTACCACAACACATTCTGTGATTACCACTGACTTTACTACGCTAGGACGGCAAAAGGGGCGATTTCTTTTTAAAGCATCTGCAGTGGAAGCTTGGAGCACTTTTCAAGAAACTGGTGCTCATCCGGTGGAGTACCTACTGGAAATTCCTCCAATGGTCTTTGAACGATCCAAAAGTATTCCACCTTCGCATCTTTCAAACAGTAAATTCTAAAAATAACGGAGAGATGCCGGCCAAATGGCGAATTTTCAACATCCTGAACACCGAAGACTGAACAAAAAGTGGACAAAACACACAAATATCAATGGTTTGGGTTGTCCTTTCATTGTGGCTAGACTTGGGTGTTCAAGATGTTGAAAGTAGATTCTAGATCGTGCATGCATGTGCTTCCGTGTGGTTAAAGAAAATTACACAGGCGTGATCATGCTGACAAAGATTGGTGAGCACAGGGTGTGTGATAGTCCTTCCACTATCGGTGTTCGTCCTGCGGGTACCCTGGTACATATAAGCTTGTCCTGCTTCTTCTGTCATTTCTTACCTTCTGTATAAGCTCGCCTCTCTTCCACCACAGTGAACGAAGAGAAAGACGTGGACGCCATCGCCTCGCTACAAACGAGTGTTTTGAAGATTTCACTTCCATTTCATTCAAACGCCGTGAGATGGCGCAGCATGACATGCCAAAACACTTTCAAGGCCGCGAGGCGCGCGACCGTGTCTGGGCGCCTGGCCTTTAAAAGCCCGTGAAAGAGTCTGCGCGTCTAGAACAAATGCCGTCCCTCACTAACTTTGTCGAAAAACCTGACTCACAATCTCAAAATGGTGATTTCAACTCCAGCCCGAGTGACTCGAGTCTTTTTATAATATCCCTCGTTGCCTACCGGTTTCAGTGTCGGTTCCTCGTTTCAGCCAAACGTTACATCCAAAACGTTACAGATCTCCGTAAAAATTTGAGAAAATGCATTTTGTTTCAAAACCATTACAGAACCCCTCCAAATTTACTCGCGAAATTCCCCATAAGGCCGAAAGAAAGCGTTTAGTTCGCCTTCGCAGCGCTCGCATCAGTCTTGAAAATAGCGCAAGCGAGTGTAGCACTTAGATTTTAAGCTGAGTGCCATTTCTGATTTGTATGTTTGACGTTAAAATCAACCCTAGCTCTATTGTTTCGCATTTCGTGCAGCGGTGGAGGTTATATCCTTGAGTATGCCAGCGAGAAGTTCACGGGCCTGGCAGCATACCAGCCAGTCATCAACGGTAAGTGACACTTCCATCAGAATACTCCCAGCAAGAAAGGGAGTATCACGGGTCTCGTCGTGACTTATGTGACCTCCTAGCGACCATATTAAGCCTTACTAGCAAGTTCGACCGCTCCTTGCACAGAAGGTTCAGTGGCGTCGAGCTTCGGGGCGTAAAGCCAATAATACCCCATAGAAGAACGAAACCCCGTGTACAGCCACTTCTGCCTCCACGTTGCAGCATCGCGCTCGGAGAGACTCGGTAGTTGCGTCCGAGAACGACGCCCTGTATGAATACGAAGCTCGGCCAAAAGCTAACGCAGCACTCGCGTAAATTATGTGTCTGCACTGGATCTCACTGTGATGACGTCGAAATGCTAGTGGGCCTTGGTTAGTCTAGGTAGCATGCGGACCGCAAGTTCGTCTGCTCCTTTTGCAGGGGTTGTGGTGACGTCAAAACACCGAGCCCTGATTGGTTCTGATTGAAGGATAGTGGGTAGACCTCAAGGCAGCTTGCTTTGAGGTCTACCCTCTATCCTTCAATGAGAGCCAATCAGAGCTCGGCGTCTTACTGACGTCAGCGCAACTCCTGCGCAAGAAGCAGACGACTTGCTCTCCGGATTGTCAGAACTCCCGCGTTGTCTGCGCGTCGTAGCTGTGACTGCCTCGTTTTCACACCGACTTTCGGCAATACACCAGTTCCTCGTAACCGCAACTCAGCCTTCTAAAAAGAGCAAAAAAAACGCTACAAAGTGTACGCTGTTTTTGTCGAGAAACAAGTACCAGAGGCGCTACAATGAACGAGGAACTCGCGGCCGACATGTTGGTTGCCAGCCACTGTATGGAATAGCGTCTGCTGCTGGGACGAAGCATCGTCGCAAATGTGATCGCTTCCTCTCGTCTTTTCGCGTGTCCTTCGTCATGCGCGGAGGCGCGGAGGGTTGTCGCTTTTTTTTACCTCCCCTCTCACGTGCGAAGACGCTGGTTGTGGTCGACTGGCTCGCCGGCGCGAGTGTCCAAAGTCACGCTGAAGCGGTGACTCTGCTGTCTGGGCGGCGCCTGTGCAGACGCTTCCCTTCTCGCAATCCAACTTTTGCGCACGCGCAGTGCCCACACTTGGAAACGCCAACTTGCTTGGAAACACCGTCTTGCTCTAGAGAAATTTGCCAAGTAACGCCGGTGGCGTCGGCTCCTGCTACGACATACCCAGCGGGTTTCCGGCAACGAAAGAATTACCGTGGCTGTTTTGTTTGCGTGTTTGCGTGTTTGAACACGCAATTTTTTTTTTATCCGAAACTATAAAAAAATAATACGAGATGTATATTTTAATTGTGGATTCGATTCTCGAAAAACACTTAAATATAAAGGTTAAGTTCAGTCTTCAAAAAAAAAAAAATGGAAATTTCTTCTATTCGAGTATTTCGTCATTGTCTATGCTATATTCGTATATCGAAGCAGCAGAACGTAAGAACGACAGCAAAACGACGTTCATTACTGAACGGCCAATTAAAAAAAAAGAAGTGGCATAACGTGTTTGCAGCTAGAGTGTGTTTGTTTCGGAGCTCTTGTTCCAGCGCTGTCGCCGTTCGCTGCTGCGCAGGCGTGGCCGGGAACCTGGTGTCGGTGCAGGCGAGTCGCATCTCCACCTACCTGCACCTGAGCGCCCAGAAAGGGAGCCTGCCCGAAGGAGAAGCCCGCTGCGTGGGGCCCTGGGCGGTCTTCTTTGGACCCTGTGAGTAGTATTTTTGACGAACAAAGGAGGAGGGTGAGAGGAAGCTGGTGAAGGATAGACATATTGGCAGCTGACTCTACCTGAGACATGGGTTTGGTAACTGGATGGCAGACACTAATGTCACATTCGTCTGGGGCGCGCACGGCACCGAGAAAATGTCGCCCCCAAGGCCACGCCACTGTGTAGGTGCACCACATGACGCACTACCAGGCGAACGCGAAGCATCCCGCCGTGCGACGCGCTCGGTGCGGTCACTGCAAGGGCAAAACATGAACGGGTGGACGGTAAAAAATATCCGCAAGAGTGGGGCGGCGGCTCGAGCCATCTAGCGAGGAATGAAAATAACAAATTGTCTTTCAAGTGGATGGTTCGAGTATGCACTTGTTGCACCGAAACTTCGCCCGCCAACGTAAAACAAAAACACATGGACTATGAAACAGAGCGTTTACACATATGCGATTTTATTGTCGGACTGGTGTAAAGCGATAGGTACACGTCCGGTGGGAAAATCAACAGAGGCGAGGGCACGCAGGGGTTAAAAGAAAAACAATAAATTTAAGTAGGCGATAAAAAGCCGCGCACGGCGACAACACAACAAAACCATCAGAACGAAATGCGAACGCGCGTTACTCCAATAACACACTCACCAAACTTCGGGCAGCGGGGCCGCGAAAAAAACAAGACAGCACTCAATTCCCGACACAACGCGAAACAACTCGCCGCTCGCCACACAAACTGCAGCCGGGAAACAAGTTCGCCGGTGCAAAGAAAACGAAAGTTCCGAAAAAGGAAAGTCACCCACTGCGGGACCCAAAGTCCAGGGAAAAGTTCAAACGAAGTCCGAAGACTCACCGACGTCTTGAATCCGACGAACCACGTAAGACTCACTGCCCGGCGTGGTGGACTGGTTGCTCGGCCGCCGACGCAACGCAGCACCGCACGCACGCACACACACACTTCCCGAAAAGGGAAAAACCGACGCCCATCGTCACAGCAGGAATTGTAGCCAGAGCGGAGGGCTTGAGGGAAAGAAGATAGCAGCGCCGACATCCCGTTCTCTCGAGCTGCGGGCCGCCATGTTTCGCGAGACGAGGAAGGAAGACCGACGACGGAGGCGAGAGAGAGAGAGAGAAGGTGCCGAAGGAAGCGGAGAGCGTTAACTCAAGGTCGCAGTGCGAGGACCTGCATGGTCTCCTTCCGACGGTGCAGCTGGTGCAGCAACGCACCGGTGCCGCGCGCGGCATGAAGTCCCAGGCGAACGTAGTGCAGCCGCACCGACACGACCAGGCGAACGTGACGCGTCCGTCGGTGCAGCGCGGTGCGGTGCGGTGCGCCCCAGACGAATGTGACATAAGAAGTCTCAAACGCAGCTGAAGTTTATTGGGCAGAAGATAACATTTAATGGATGCCCTTAACAAAAGACAGAAAGGGTGACACGAAAAAGTTCTTTCCACGAGTATACGTCTGCGTACAAACATTACAAAAGGAAAAACGTTCCCGAAATTTAAAACTTACTTTTAAGGTAGTAAATTGTAAGGTTCGGGAACGTTTTCCTTTTTGTAGACTGTTTGTAGGCGGAGGTATACTTGTGCCAGGAGTATTTTTGTATCACCTTTTTTTCTTCTGTTAAAGGAACACTTACACCCCCCAAAATATTTTTTTTTATTTTTTGCCAGGCGATTTATATGGTGTCAGAAGACTACCCAATCAATATTTTGCTACAGCGTCACGTATATTTCAACAAAATAAAAAAAAACTGAACTGCGTGAAACCGACACCACAAGTGGACTTGGGAGGAAGAAGAAATATAGAGGAGGAGAGAGTTGGCGGGAGTCACGTGGCTGTGCAACTTTTTGTGTTTTTATAAACGTATTTGCAGCTTTTTAGAAGCCACATACATGGGTATCATATGCATTTTTTATTTTTATTATTGCGTGCGTGCCTGCGATTACCCACGACTTTGATTACACTTGGTGGTTGTGTCTAAACCATAGAAAACGGCACGTGAACACGGAGTAGAGTGAGCGCGACTCAAGCCTGCCAGTTCTCGATTGGCAGTTTCCGGGCGGAAAGAAAAAAACTTTCGAGCCGCGAATAGTGTTCTGGGTAGTTGGGCTCTCATATGTCATGTTCAAGTTAAAACCTTGGCGAGCATAAATACCCTGTCAGTGTCCCCTTACGGGTGCCGATTTAAGGGCTTCTTCTGTCCCATAAATTTCACCTCTGTTCGAGATTTTTATGTGTTTGCGTTGTCCTTGTAGAAAAAGTCCAGCCTCTGGCAACGTCACTATGGTTTGTTTATTTCTTTATTCGAATGCTTCCATCGCCTTGATAGGCAATGGTCGAGGTAGTGATGCCTCATGCCTATTCAGTGTGCATTACAACTTGTTTCCTCACACGAAACTGCCTTCCTAGGCTGAAATTCGGTGTACCCTATTAAAATTGCATACTACTATTACCAAATTGGTTTATTAAAATAAGTACAGTAAAAACTAATACATATTCAAAAAGACAGACTATGCTGAAGAAGCTAACATAACAAAGGCAGTTCCACACGTGTCAAATACGTTTTTTTTTTTATCGACACAATGATGTTATATTCGCTTTTCTTATTCGGTGGTAAGTGTAATGATGCATTGCTTAGGGCCATTGTTAATCAAAATTTAGTTGATAACGATTTCTAGCATCGTGCTATTCCTTCTATCTGACGCATGTCATTTTGGTGTTGCTGGTTTTTATTCAATCATGAGCGAACTCTATAACCAATCACTTTAAATTGGCAAAGCCTTATTTTCCCTCTGCGTATGAAATTCACTTATTTCCGTCGAGATTTACTCACTGCTCAATGAATCTGCAGCTCTTTGAACCGCGCAATATGAATAGCAGCGTTACGTCGAAATATTATGTTCAGCGATGTACGACTATTTTGTCGAATTGTTGCGTTGCCGCTGTAGCTTTTTGTCACGACACTGTTTCATTAAGGTACTTTTTTGTAGTGGTGCTCTTCCGTCCCTCTGCACTTTTGCCGCTCTGCTCTTTTGTCGTCATGTTGTTTTCACGTATTTAGTTATATGATAATGATAAGCTCTATTTTCCCTTTCAATACATAAATGCGTAAAGCAAGGGGAAGAAGCTGACAAAAATAAGAAGTATCATAAATACATCCATTCTATTTCGTCCCACTTTAGTTCATTTCGTAAGTGCCACAATATAATAGAAATAAGGTCACTGTTGTTGTTTTTCTCAGGGCGTTGAATACTGTAGGGAGTGTGAGCTTGACTGATTGCATAAAATAATTATTATGACAAAGTGTCACAGTCCAAAAAAAATATTTTCTCAACACCAGTTTCGTCACGTGTTCCGTTGTCATGGGATGCCATGTATTCTACTGGTTTGCCACGTCCTATTTCTCGCATGCCATTGTATCCACCCCCGGAGCGAAATATAGCCAATGTCTATTAAACACTGAGTTAAAATTGAATGTAAAAAACATATTGCCACGCATGTCCCTGAGCAAGCGCGTCCGTGGCCGAAAGGTTATCGTGCTTGCTTTGTAGGCCTGTGGTAATATTGATAAAATTAAATATGAGCCTAGAAAATAACGTTTTATACATCTTAGAGATCGCCATAACTGGAGCCAAGGACGCTGGCGTATCTGGGTTGACGTATTTAAATTACCTTCGCGCGGCCGCAGGCATGCACGCCCGGACTGCCCGCCTGCTTCTCCTGCTGCTGGTCCCTGGTCAGCTGATCTTCGTGGCGGTCATCGACCACGTCGAAGGGCCCGGTGACGCCTTCCGGGGCCCCTTCGTAGGCCTATACATGGCCGCAGCCATCGTGCAAGTCTGTCTGCTGCTGTACCTGGCTAGGGTACTCGTGTACGTGCTCTGGACCAGAGGACAGGATCCGGACAACGCCGCCATCCCCTTCCTCACGGCGCTCGGAGACCTCCTCGGTTCAGGTCTGCTGGCCCTAGTCTACTTGTCGATCCTGCAGCTCTCACCCAACGAGACCGTGGATACCACTCTCGGTGTCCTGACAACGGCTCCGAGCAATCATACCACCTAAGTGCGACGGTCGTCTTGAGTGCTCCGGTCATCTCACGCGTTGTCCGGCAACATTGCATCTCTGCATTTGTGTCTCGGGTGTTTTCACCTTCCTCGGATAACCGGAGTGTGACTGTAGCGGAACTTTCAATGCCCGCCCCGCTTCCCTTTCCTGTTCCAAGAGTAAGACTGAGTTCTTCTGGTGTTCCCGAAAGGGCTGCTTCTTCGGTTCAAGCTACTCGACGTAGCGTCTTCCCCTCTGGCGGATGATCTCTGTATGTAGCGACGTGGTCCCCACCTCATGACACTTTTCGTCTGCCACTGAACGTGCCAGCGGTCCTATTTCTACTCAGTTCCTAATTTGCAGCCAAAAGTTACGACGAATCGCCATCACCGTTTCACAGCACGCGGTTCACCAGCTATCACACGCACATTCAAAACCCGCCAGGAGAGGTCCTGACGGGTTTAACTGCTGTTCTATGCCGAGTTCCTTTGGCATGAATATGATGCCTGCGCAGTCGGTCAAGAGAAGGAACCTTTTGTTACTGTTTTACTAACTTCTCGCTAATGGCAGCTTCAACCTGGAAGAAAGTGAATGACACGCACAGTGATGACTTAACCCATCTTTCTGCGCGCGTTTGGCTCTACTGGCAACGCGGTGCAAGGCGTTTCAGGATCAGGATTACTCTGTTTCAAAACTGTCATCGTCAGACGTCTGAAACCCTTGAGGGTGCTGTAAACTTTTAGTTCTGAGCTCGCGCTCTATTATTGCTTTCATGTGTTAATTTTTTTTTTTTTTTTGCGGATGACGTTGCGGTTGATATAATTATGATAATCAACACATAGTGCGGCTAATATTTTACATTGTTTCATACGTGTCTACGATTCCTCAACTGCATACTGTGGTCACGTTGCACATTGCTGCTCCTCCGAGCACGGTGCCCTCATCTCAGGCAGAATTCTCTGAACACACGATTGCTCGGGGTTATCGTCTGTGTAACGGTCCATCTGAAGCGCATGGTTTTAACCCACATTGATTGCATAACATTTTAATAGTTTAAGGGTGATAACTTTGCCTTTTTTGTACAGTTACTGTTTTATATAATGTACAGACCCAAAATATGGGTACCCTGTGTAGAGTTCAAGTTCTTAAAGTAAATTAATAAAAAAATATGTTGTAATCCAGCCTTCAAGTTTCTTTGTCGTTAAAATAGTTCAAACTTGCGTAACTCCGCTCCCATCTGAGTATCAGCAAAAATTAGTTTTCAAATAAACTTTATTTACACACAGGTATACATATTTAAGTAACGCACTTCCAAGCGCCTTAGATTAAAACTGCGTGTTTCCCTTGGTATAAATGATAATGATGATAATGATCGTAGCAGCAATAATAATAATAATAATAATAATAATTATCTGTGTATTCGGTAGTTGGCCCACATCAATGGGCGTCGGGTGTCTCAGCTGTAGACGAGAAATTTAGCCAGCGCAGTACAACCACTAGCCTGGGGTCTTTAACGTGCACCAAGCAGTAGTGATACACGGCCGCACGCCGGTACGATGCTCATCCAGATTGAAACGGGCAGGGGTGGGGATTGAACCCAGGACCTCTGGGTTCTGCAGCGCAAGCTTTCACTTCCTTCAGTATAAGAGTCAAAGAAGTAGCTGCTTCTTTCACATCGTGGTCCCAAACGAAAACAATAAACTGTCCCCTTTATTTAAGTTTCCAGGGTGCGCCTTAGATACGAGCACGTTAATATGTGCTATCGTGGACACAACTGGCGACAACATCGGCAGGCGATGTAGTGTCGCCTGCTTCGCACCTTGCAGAAGACCAAGTGAGAGTGTGATCGCAAATGAAAAAGAGCATTCAATCTTAGCAAAGAATCATACTGTGCGATTCCTTCTGGAGAGCATTTGGCTCTGGGAGTATGAAAAGACCACCACCTTGTGTTATAGCCAGCGCTGTCCTCAATAATGCGTCTTCTATGGGTGATACGTCTTTTTTGTTTTTGTAAACAATTTATGTGTTCAAGTAGCTACGAATTGACATTTAAAGTCTGTTAAACTCGCCTCGTATTGCGTCTGTTTTCATTGTACTAAGTGCTATGCTTCCTTCTATAAGTGAAAGCCGAATTCACCTATTTAACATTTCCTATCCTGTAAACGAATTCGTGTTTATTTTTAAGCTTTTTACTCGCCCTTAGTAAACCAGCCTCTCCTCTCCCAGCCAACCTATTCTTCTAACAGTGCCGGAGTGTCCGACTAGCAGAGCTACGTGGAGAACTAAATGTTGCTGGGTTAAATTTCACCTTTCTGGTGTGTTTCTGGCGTGAAAATATTAGCGCTTTCCATGCAGAATGATGCGATTGGTCCGAATAAAATTAAAGCAGAGGACACTTTTTTTTCGCGTACGCTGTGCTCCAACTTGATTCGGAGTAATCACATTATCCTTCATAGCAATATCAAATTATTTTGGTTTTACTTTTAAGTTATCAGTGATCTAAAGGAAACTCTCAGAAGCTTATTTTAGATCACTGATAAAAAAAGTTTCAAAGCAAGAAAACACTTCAGGGCTGGAGCACATCTGCGATAAATCAACCGAACATCGTAGGAATTCAAGACAGGAGGTAACTTGTTTCATGCTATCTTTGAAAATCCAGGATATTCATTGCACTAATCTAGAACATATGGTTTTGGTGAAAGCATATTAAAGATCGATGTGCGATGAACACCAGCCCGCGGTTTGTGTTTTAACGAATGGTGCGGAACAATTTTCCCATGTTACTAAATCTGTGCAAATTCCGCACTCTAAGAAGAAAAAAAAACAAAGAAAAAGGTGGTAACGGAAAGTTTTTCTCCCTTCTACTGATGCAGCCCCAAGCGGACACGAAAAGGGAAAAACTAGACGTTTTTCTTCATCTCCCGGCAGGCGGGAGGAAAGTTCAGCCCTCCGGCGTCATCTTTTTTTCAGTTTCTTTATTCGAGTACGTCGCGCGCGTTGTTTAATAAATATTGTTGAGTTAAATTAGATTCAGCGGCAGCGAAGGCCCCATGTAATAGACCATTTTAAAAAGTCCACGCCAACGCCTGTCCGCCATTGCTCGCTCACATACTGCGAACAAGTATTGGACGAGCGCTGCATCATCGTTCGGCGAGGAATCTGATCCAATCACACGCTTCGTGAGCATGAGTGAACGGATTGATGATATTGGCTATGCCCTTTGTAACGGGCGATAGCTTGCGCCACCTAGCCTAACATTTCGTCATCCCTTTTTTTTTTAAATTTGTATAAATTTTGTTTTAACACGACCCTCCCCCCCCCCTTTTTAAAGTGTTTCCATTGCTTATTTTTATCTGTATTTTTGCCCCTCCCCTAGATCTTTTCCCCCAATCTTCCAATCTTCTCTTAGTTACCGCAATTCTTTGTCTATCCATTCGTCTTTCCCTGTCTACAAATTATAGTGCCCCCTCCAAATCCGTAGTCATCCCCTCCAAAAGGGTGGGACGAAGCCCCGTGCACCCTAAATTACATATTCTATAGTTTTTCTTTCGCCGTTGCATATGCCGCATAGATTGCCTATTTCGTGGAATTTAGCCCTATATGTTTTCGATCTTAGCAAGCAATGATGACCGCCAATGTTGCTTGATGCGCTTTTGAGAAGGGTCTATTCCGTCTCTCAGTCCAAACGTGCAGAGCATATTGGTTGCATCTAAGTGTTTACCACTGTTTTTTTTTTTTTTTTTTTTTGTTTTTTCAAAAGAGCAAACCAAGCCGTTAGAAACGGCAAAGTTTCGGAGCAGTGCCACCAGCGCTGCGTAAACTGGGTCTAAAGCCTGGTTCAGACAGTTGCCTTTGACTGCAGTTTGACTGTGTTGCGGCTGCGAGAAACCAGGACATCCCTGCTGCTTATATCGCGTGCCAAGATGATTCCTTGAATTGGGCTCCACGCTTCATACGAGGCACAGATGTTTCCGTGACTCGCTTTCGGTTCTCGACGCAACGCAGTCAAACACACTCAAACGCAAGTGTCTGAACCGGCCTTTAGATGGCAGTCTTCGGATTGCGGAACGAAGTGACGACGTTGACAAAGTTATGGAAATCGAGGAAACTGCATCCAAAACGGGCAGGTTTCGCAGCCAGGTGCCTGCGTGCCTTTTGTGCTCCGTTCGGTTCGGTTTTTCGGTGCCGAGTGCAAACCGACAATAGGGACCTTTAGCAAACCATTGCAGTGCTCCGCGTACCGCACTACCGGAGCCTTTGAAGCATGCTTTTAAGCGCGCGTCCCGCGGTCATGGTACCACCCGGGCCCGCTCTTAAAAGCATGCTTCAAAGGCTCCGCTAGTGCGGCACGCGGAGCACGGCAACGGTTTGCTAAAGGTACCTAATATCAACGGGGTCTTGTGTTTCCGCCTGTGAGAAACATGGCAGCAACATCGCGATGGCAGTGTGGTGCGTTGGGAACGAAGGCTGGAATAAAGCACTGTATAGCTTCTTCGGAGCAGAGTAGCGCAGTCTAGAACGCCATCTCTCGGTGACTAGCGGCGAACGCCCGGAGGTTCCAACTCCGGTCAGAAATGCATAGGGAACGTGAGAATATCGTTGTTTCTTCAATATTGTGGAGATGTACGGAACGACAATAGTTTTTGACATAATAAACGAACATTTTAAAATAACTTGCGATAAGTTGTGTGCCAGGTAAGGACGTAGTTTGTTTTTAAAAATTGCCTGGGAGGCATTATGCAGCAGACGACACGGCGACGTGACACCATTCACGTGACCCTCTCCGGCCAATCCAAAAAGTCCATCTCTGCTGCGCACAAAAATCGTCTGCTTCAAACGCCATTGCCCTGAAAATTGCCTTCTCAAAATTTTCACACGCACCCGATATTATGAAAACTTTGATAAAATGTTTAGTGCTTTACCAACTTCACGACAGACTAGTTTCGAAAAGTGTGAACTTGGCGTTTATTTTTTAATCAGCCGTGTTGCGTTGATCTTCATGTGTTCTCCCATAAGGCAGGCCGCCTCCTGGAACCCTGAGTACCACGTGACTCGCGCCGAGCTGCTCTGTCGGCCATGTTGTCTGCAAAACACGCGGATCAAAGGATTGCGCTACTCTGCTCTGTAGGAGCTATATAGTGCTCTATAGGCTGGAATTGTCACCTAGGTCTCCGTGTATATGCGTATCAAAGGTGTAAAAGCAATATGAGACTACGTGAACCTGTAGAGGAGTGATGTCGCTGGTCGGGCCGTGATCGGAGGGGGCGGGGTATCGCAGGTCGGTAGTCTGCTTTATCATTAAAGAGTTTAAGACCACTTAAGGGATTACGGTGCCATCAAGCGACCTGCGGATAGGCATGTTTGAAGGCTGGTCTGAACCGTAGCTCCTATTGCACAGTGGCCAATGCGACGGTCATGTGCGATGTCCTGTTGCCCCCTCCCCGAGAGCGACTGCGCTCTGGGTGAAGGACTGAAGAGCCTTTAAATATGGTGGAAAGTACGTATATTTACTGTTTGGAATTTTAGCATTAAAAATAGATGATAGCTGAAATCGACAAAACAAAATCGATCCTATATTTTGCTGTCTAAATATACTACGGTTCCTGGAGAAACAGTCTTCTAAGTGGCGAGCTGAGATGAGTGTAAGAAGGTTTCGAGCTCACCACGGCGTAGCTCCGTAAACAGCGCCTGCCGCATTCCTGTTGATCGAAATTTATTCAAGACCACAATTTCAGCGGCACAAAAATAGCGCAAAAAAATGAGGAATAGGAAACCTGGCGTCCTTAGCGCTATTCTACAACGTGCTTTGCGGGGAAACAAACGCGCGGCTTGGAACCGCGGTGGAGCAGCTTGTTTTATGGGATTTCAAATAATTCCGGCATGAGCGTTTACTCTTTTGTAAGTAATTCTCTCTCGAGGAGTTTAAAACACTTTCCGAGGTACACACTAAGAAAAAATCAACATGATGGTAATGTCATTTATTGCTTAGGTGCGCTTATCGATAAAATCTGTTCCTTCAAAATGGAGAGTATAAAAGTGAAAGCGCTAATCTTGGAGTTAGTAATCGGGTTAGCGTACGTTCACGTTAATATTTGCATGTGCTCTGTATGTGTGTGCGCTTGTTGTATAGGTTTATCTGATGAGCTGATGTTTGTTGTACGCGTAATATACGTGCATGTGTGAATGGCAAAGTTGCCCGAAGCGCGAGAGTGGCTTGAGCAAATATTGATATTTTTGTGGTCTATGAATTAAGTTGTACACAGCGCCACTTAGCCTAGCTACTCGCAATAATCTGCTTCATCCTGCCATCTAGTGGCCAGCGATTTAACATTTTTTCACGCTTCGCGATATTTTCTGGTTTCCGTCCAACAACTGGCCAAGTAGGCCGCTTGGAATTTAATCTTTCGAGAGCGGCTTTTGGTTTCTCGAATGCTTTGCCACTCCTCCGTGATGTGCGGTGTCGACAAAAGCATCGGGGCTCAAGGAACAGCAGACGTTAGACGTAAAGCGCGCCAAGTGATTGGATGTAGGGCTGAGCGTCGATTAAAAGTTTTAACCCGATTAATCGCCACCCTTTAATCGATTAATTAATCGATTAATCGGTCTCGTTAGTTTTCATTCATACTATTTTTTAAAAAAAGTCAAAATTAATATTTGTTTTCTGTTTTTGCATTTGCTGAATATGAGGTAAAGGGCGGAATATGCAATTTTTATTATGAATCAACCTTCATGTATAGTTAAGAACAGCTCGAAGGCACTCACACTCACATATTACTTCAGTTGTATGAGGTAAAGAGGTTCTTTGATATTATCTGGCAAGAGCGACCTCCTTTGATTGTTTACAATAGTCTCTGCTGAGCTAAACGGATATTCGAGTGGCGTTGAAGTGGCCGGGAAGGTGCAACCTTCTGCACCTTCTCTCGAGTTACAAATCTTGCCCCTACAGTTTACTTTAGGCTACATTTTGACCTAAAGTTTGCCCTTCATACAGGTGTTCTCGTCCAGGTCTGCGTGGTGAAACCGTTTACTTTTTACTTTATTTTGGTTCGTTAAAATATTATCGATTTACCGGTTAAAAAATTAATCGCGATTAAAGCATTAATCGATGAATCGGTAGGTTAATCGATCAATCGCCCAGCCCTAGATCATATCGGTCGTCTCCGTTTGTCGTCAGAGGGACGACAACGAGAAAGTGACTGCTTTCGAAGCGGAAGTTTCATCACCTGGGCGGGAAGCTGACTCTGGAAATAAATACATTTCGCAGAAAGTTGTTGTTGCGCTTCAGTTCGCTGCTCCTCTCGCGCCGTACAATATAGATATGGCGTCCTCGTTAAGCCTTATTGAGCCCGATTAGCTCGCTTCGGGGGCGCCGTAATGAGATGCAGACGACGGTGGAACTTTGCTACCCCGCTCTCTGGGACGAAAGTTTCACTCTTTCCGAAGGAACGTAGGTTACAAGAGCGTTCCCCCCCTTTAGAAAGGACTATATACACCCTTATTTCTAAGAGTGCGCGTGGTTTCCCGCGCGTGTGTTCCGCTTTAATTCCCGTTTACTCCCCGCAAATGTTACGTGACGGTTTATGCGTGGGCTTGCCAAACAAAACAGAGACGATGCTTCCGTTGCCTTCCACGCTCTGTGCAACCATTTGCTATGCTCCGTTGCGCACAAACTCTGAGCGCAACCGACACCACAATTCTCTAGAGCTAATCAAGCAGCGCCAAAGTGCACTGTCATGGCGCTCGTCTTCTTTGCGAGTTCGCTATAGCCTGCTAAACCAACTACGCACATAAACAAGCGCAACGTGACGCCGAATTCACTGCCACCTGTGATAACAAACGCACGAGCCTGACGAGCGCCGATTCGCCCATCGAAACGCAGCTTCGGTTGCGCTCGGACTCTACGTGCAACGGTGTAATGCAGCCGATGCGCAGCGAACTTGATTCCTCGTAGACTCGCAAGTAGCTGCTTAGTTGCGTTTAAATATACCAGACACGGCACCCCAAGATGCTGATCGACGAAAAACAGGGCGAGAGCATCTGTGAAGGATGCTGCTTGGGTACAGAATCAAAAGTAAATAAAAGAGTCTTCCACAAAATTATTATTTGAATACATTATTTTTTTTTTAGAACCAAAATTTTAATTTTAAGAATCCTCCGAAACAATGTAATATTGAAATGAAAACAAACGCAATGTTCCTTGAGGAAGGAACATTGTGTGGGCAAGCTCGCCTACGCATCAAACCTGTTTTCCAAGAAAATATTGTTCCTTAAAGTTCTAATTGCTCCATTTATACTGCGCATTTTTATTTAGGTTAAAATAATAGCTTTCGTCAGTGAGGTATGAACGTCGATGTTATTTTATAAGCAGATTGCCCGGATGCTGCCAAATGGGCGGGTAAGCGATAAATATGCCTCCTGGAAATCGTCTGCTGCCGAACTCAATTAGGTTGTAGCCAAGCTCCCATTCAGCTGCTAAAGCTGGTTTAGTTTGTACTTACTTTAGTGAGTGGGTCATCATACAGTTCAAGATATGTACAGTGTGTTTCACCAACGACTAAGGATGTATATATTTATTTATCACTCAAATAATTTAATTATTTATTTGCGGTAAAGTTGGTAAACGCCGCCCATGTTTGTGTACGAATAAAAAGTTATAATTAGCATTTTAATTACCACAAATACGCTAGCACCCTATTCGCCTTATCTCACACAACTCAAGACTGTCATAAATTAAGTGCCATCTTGTTGCTGAAATATTAGTCCAACGTTTTTTGTTTCGACCGGCGGCCGGCGTTTCGACCGGCCGCCGTTTTGCGGCCGCCGTTTCGCGGCGGGGGCGCTTCGACCGGCGGCGATGCCCGCCGGTCGAAGGCAAACGGCGAATCGTTCAAAATGCATGTAATATTTGTAGATCGTCACTTCACTGGATGAGCCTGGTGAATCGTAGCCACGCTTTTTTTTTCACCCGCGGGTCCAACAAGAAATGGGCTGCTCGCGTGCTAAATTAAAAAGTTTGGCATCGTTTCAAGATGACCTAGCTGTTGGTATCGGTTTCGTTTCTTAAACAGATTGATCTGATTTGGGCGAGAAGTGGGTGGAGGTAGTTGAATATCGTTGGCACAGCATCACACCTCAGCGTAAGAGCCTTCTGTCCACTTAGAGCTCAGCTAGTAGCTCTCTTCTGTGAAAGATTGCTGCATAAACGGGATCTGGATCTTTACGGGAACCCAGTGCTCCGTACGCACGGCGACGATCCATTTTGCTCGTAGCTGCACGTCTCGCTCTTCGCAGGTGCTACCCGGTGGTTGTGGCACCCAACCACGCAACGAAAATCACACCCGTCCACGAAACAAGTCGAGCACAACGATAAAGACGAAGCAGGCTGCGGGATGCACTAACAGGCAAACGACGAGACAGAAATGCTCGCTTTGGGTTATGCGACGTTGGAGCTTCAAATTTTTTCTAACGAAAGCACCATTTACGCTGAGATGCTAGTGGAGCAGTTTAAAATTCAATTACTCATGCAGCGGGGCATATAACATTCAGATATTGATGGGACAATGCGTTTCAAGGCAATATCAATGATTATCAATTGTTTTCACGAAAACAAATATTGGGTTGTGTGTATGTCTGAACAGCCTTGAACTTGGTCTGCCTCAACGGGCGACGACTTTCCCAGCTGTAGATGACAAACGTAGCCAGTGCAGTACAACCACTAACCTGGGGTCTTTAACGTACACCACGCATCAGTGATACACGACCGCATGCCGGTACGATGTTCATCCAGGTCGAAACGGGCAGGGTTGGGGATTAAACCCAGGATCCTGGGTTCTGAAGTGCGAGCTTTCGCTCTACGTCCTCTGAGCTAGTGTGCGCTAGTGCCATACCCCATTCCCACGACCGTAAAGGTGCCTTTAGCTAAGGGACCCTTATTCTCTGCGGCCAATCAATTAACGATCTTCCGCGCGTGGCGTGTGCTCGCGATCCAAGAGCACGGGCTGATTCGCAGATAGCAAAAGGACCTATGTTAAAGGTACCTTTATGTTGACCGTGTAAGCCACGTTTCAGAGTAACGACACTTGGCCATATTGTGTCTTAAAATCATGGTTGTCAGTTATCTGAAACTTTACCTGAAATCAGAGGAAACGCTTCTCCGCCCTCCAGAAATGTTTAAACAGTTCGCGACAGAGCAAAGCAATATTACATTACCTTCTTAACACCGGATTTAATGCTGAGGAAGTCGCACTTTTGAATCATGACGATCGGCAGTTGCGTCTGCTCTTTATACGAACCAAAATGGCGGCACCCACAACAATATCGGGGAACGGAGTGCCGATACTCTAAACGCAGCTCATTTAGTGGCTCTATTGAGCGCTAGTCCACTCCACTCTACCCACTCGGCCACCAATCCCCTATTTTTGTGTTCGTTTTCACGAACACACAATTTGACCGGACAATTGCAGGCTGCACGTTCACTCCGTGCTCTCGCCCCCGTCACGCGGTGCCAGCGCTGCTCAGTTTGCTTCGCTAGCCCAGCCTAAAGGCCCAGCCAGCTCACCTATCGGAGGATGCCAAGCTGATATAGGCTTATACAGGGATGTCTCGTTAATAGAGAGTTTTAGTAGATCGTTCCGATACCTCCGATACTGCCGATCACGATACTCCGCCACTGCCTCCCTTGCGCATGCATAGTATCGTTATCGGGGCTATCGGAGGTATCGGAACGATCTACTAAAACTCTCTAATATGGACACCTCCGTTCCCGTAAAAAAAATCGTCCATAATGTGAGTTGTCCATAATAACGAGACAAAAATGCATGTATTTTCCCAGTTTGTCCCCGAAAGTGGTGTCCATATAGCGGGGTATCCATATTAACGGAGTCCATATTAACGAGACATGACTGTAGTCAGCGGTGCTGTAATTACTACATGCTCATGTGCAAAACATCACAAGGTGAAGAAAAGATCTTAATGCTTACCATGTTAGATTTTGTGAACAGAAAACAATTATTTTTCGGCCGAAATGTTCAGCAGACCCTCTATTTTAAGACACAGGTTGACAAGGATACCCGCTAGAAAGATTCCAACGCTTGGCGATTGATTTGTCTGATAAATACAATAAAAAATCATGAGTCATTCCACTCTGTGAAAGTGGATGTCCAGCGAAGCTGTTTAGCACACAACACAGACGTGACACAGAATATTGAACGAAGGTACGAACGCGTTTATTGTCTTGATCGGTGGTCATCGTGCCGAAAGGTACGCACACACATGTCGAGGACTATCGCCGCCCAGGGGAGCCGGAGGAAACTAGACACGCGTGACGGGGAAATTTCCCTGCTAAATTTAGCGGGAAAATTGACGTCATGCGACACGACTTTGTGACGTCATTGACTTCGGGACTTCATCTGACGTCACGAAGCCGTGATGTCATTTCTGTCGCCGCACACGAAAAATCCACGGGACCTTAGACATAAACAGCTTCGCTTTAAAATTTAAAAGCGACTGGATGTTACAGAATACTATTTCAATTAACAAGAAGCTACGGCTCAAACTAGCGGGTGTGGCAGAACAATCATGAGGTAGCCGAGCAGCACAAGCGCTGAGTCAACCTCTTCGTGTAATTTTGTTTTTCCTTCACCAAGAAGTAGAAACATATTTTAAGGGAAAACCCGGAGACTGAAGAAAAAACGAATGACCTTGTTGTGTCCTACTTTTTTTTATCAGTCCCGGTGTTTTGTTTTAAAATACCGTTTTACAGGAAGGCGCTGTTTATTTCTTAAAGTGCCTAGGTAAAAGCTGTGGGTATTTCTTGAGGTGTCGACTAACATAGTATTAAGCTGGATGCTCAGAGGTGTGTTCGTTTTTTGTAATTCACAAGTTACAGCAATAATTCTTTATTATGTGTGTAGCACATATTTTCTGGAGATGGACCCATATTATGCTGATTAATGTCAGTGTACTATGATGTTATTATAATGTGTGTATAGTTTTAAATATCCTCTCCGCAATGCTTACAGGAGTCCTTGAAGGGAGTGAATGAATAAATAACATTTTCACATCACTGGAGCTTGCTTTCGGGTGCACCACATGTTCAGGACTGGTGGAAGGAGTGCAGCCCCATGCAACAAGTCTGCCAGACTGGTTTGTCCTATTTATAATTATTGGGGGGTCAGAGATGCGAATGTCCTCAAAAGCTGCACCGCATGCAGTGAACACATTGCTTGGTGTGTAGACTCTGAAGACCTAAAGGCTGAAATCTGAATATTATGTACACTTAGTTAGTATATCAAATATGTTTATTTCCACTTGATTACATATTTATTGATTCTTATCAAACGGTTCCTTAACAAGTTCTTTCTGGGACAGTCCCGTGTCAGGCGTTCAGTCATAGTACCTGTGCTCCTTGTTGTCGGATGACGCTCCTAGCAGGTCGGTGTTCAGTTTGGTCAAGTGGCGACTGTGACTGATGCCATCTTGTGATCATACGTCAGGTGCCGCCACTGACGTCTGAAGCACTGAAGCTGCAGGGCTGACTTCTAATTCGCAAATGTTCCTGGCAGCTTTCTGCGTCAATGTAGCAAGTTCGGGCATGCATTGATTAAGGAACTGTGCCTTTTGCTGTTCCGTGTACTTGATGGCTGGCAACAATGTTTGTTTGCTATCCAAGCCACTTCACTTCCATTGCGCAATGGCGATTTCTTCTACATGCCGCGACCACTGGAACTTGTGCAAGTTTCGTGTGGCAAAGTGAAGTCGGGTGATGCTTGCTGTTCAGTTTGTGAGAACGACCAACCATTCTCTTTCTTCAAGCCATTCAGCTGCATTCTTCCTCACAGCTGGAAATTGTGTGCTTTGTAGAGTGTACAAAGATAATTGATGTCGGTAAATTATTATCGCCCTTGGACGACGTCCGACACCAAATCAAGTGTCATCGCATTGCCGCTCACCTGCTTTCTCGTGCTTACCTCCCGTCGAGGTGATAGGGACCAAGAGCTTCAGGGAAGTGTCGGCACCAGGGATAGAGGCCGCTGAAGACTACTCCTCAATGTCCCGCGGTCGCTCCTCAAGACATGGTCAAGGGGCGTTCGGGACGAGCCCTCGCAGGCCTATGAATTGGTACGGGCACTCCCGGTAGAGATGGTCGACCTCACGTAGTGGTAGCAGAGTGGTCGTCAGTCGGCCGTTCGCAACACTTCCGCCTTCTTCGGTGTACTTTGTTCAATGCGAACCTTTACTAGTTCTTTCCGATGTCGGGAGTACTGCGGCGTTAGGGTGTCCGGTTGAATTGTCATACTAATGAGCAGCCGGTGGCGGTCGTCGTGCCATTGCGGCGTAAGTCACCCTCGGTTCGTCAGATGCCGCTTTGCTCGCAGAAGTCTCCGGTTGAAATACCTGATGAACTTCTTCCCAAACAATATTGGCAATCCCAATAAAAGCCAGCCCGTCGGCTGGTCGTAGGAAGTATATAGCTTCCTGATCTCCTCCTGCACAACATTGTGTATGATGTCGCGGATGTCTGGGAGGCTAGCGTCAAAGTTGCAGCTGGACGACTTGAGTGTCGAGACGCTGGGAAGTTGTTGACCGTGACGGGCTCGGGCATGCAGTGCACGTTCAATGTTGGAAGTTTCGGTGATGAACCCTGCGACCGTTGTCAGAGGGCTGCGGACAGGGCTGCCGAAAATGTTGTCCCTCACATACGTGATGATTGTCAGCTTCTTTTCTTCTGTAGCATGAGGGTCGGTGCGGGTGCTCGATCAGGTGCAAAACATCCTCCACGAAAGTGGTGATGCTCTCGTTAGGGCTGTGTCCTGAACCGGATTAGGTATTCGGCCCTTTCTCGTCGATGTGTGCTGAAGAACATGCGCTTCAGCTCGATCTTGCAAACTTCCCACGACGCTGAGAAAGATTCCTGGTTCTCAAACCAGTTCCTGGCGGTTTCTTTCACGACAAGTATAGGTTTTGCAGGTGCTGGTCGTCTGTCCACCCATTATGGCGGGCGACGCGGTCATATTGCTCAATCCAGTCCTCGACGTTTTTATACACCTTGCCGTGAAAGGGCGTTGGAGTGCGAGGTGCAACGGGCATGCCAAGAATTGTGGGAGCGGACGCGGTTTGCTGCTACGGGCCTTCATCATTGGATTAGTCTGCTTCGGTTTTTCTGGCAAGAGACCGAATTCCGGTGGTTCTTCCTGTTACCAGCAAGCAACTGGCTCTGGTTTCAGGTTCTTCGTGGTGAATTTGCGGGGTTCACTCTTGTGGGACTCGCTCGTCTTGCGGTTTTTCTTCCGGGCTCGGGATTGAACTTGGTTCACGGCTCGCCGGGGGTGCAAGACGCGGGACTGTCCGCCACCCGTGTTTTGCTGTCGGGAAACTCGACTGAGGAGCCGCCAGGGTGCACACATAGTGACGCGCTAAGGGTAAAGTAACCAGAACCTCCACCAGAACACACTATGACAGCCGAACATGGCCTGGAACTTTCCAGAATACTAAAGATTGTTAGAAGAAAGGACTGGACCAAGCATTCGTGACAATATAACAAAACTGACAGAAGAGAGCCTATCCTGACCAGTAAAGAAGCTCCATTGCTTTAGTGGCATTCTGTTTGAATTTTTCATTTCCTTTCCTTTGGGGTTTTGAAGACTGTCGTGGACGAACTGAACTGAAATGGATGGCGGACCACGTTTCTGGTAATGAGCCGCTGCAGACTGTCGCCGCAAAACGGCGTGAATGTGTGGGCTGGGCAGGTAACACGCACCTCAGTGATACAGGCACGATGAATTATTTATACAGATTGCAATTTGTGTAACAAGTATTGATGAAACGTAATTTGTGTCGACAAAACGTGCGGCAGACCAGCGGATTCAATACCAACTGCAACACCTGTGATTTGTGAAAGAGCACGTCTACGCCAGAATAATTTAGGAAGCAGCACAGCATCACCTAGCACGACACAGGAATTACCAGCTTAAAGGCAGCTCTTCGGTGCGCCGCACACCTGTGCTCTGTGAAAGTGCACGCCTACGCCGGAACAATTTAGGAAGCAGCACACCATCATCTAGCACGGCACGGGAACTACCAGTCCTCATGTCTGCCGCGAAACCAAAGTGAGCCTTCGATCATTTGAACGAAGCGGCACCACGATTACATACTGCCAAACACGACTCACGAAATTTTGGGGGGGATCGGTGGCCGAGTGGGCTAGCGCACACCAGCTCGGAGCACGTGGAGCGAAAGCTCGCGCTGCAGAACCCAGGGATCCTGGGCTCAATCCCCACCCCTGCCCGTTTCGATCTGGATGAGCACCGTATCGGCGTGCGGTCGTGTATCACTACTGCGTGGCGCACGTTAAAAACCCCAGGCTAGCGGTTGTACTGCACTGGCTAAATTGCTCATCTACAGCGAGTGACTCGTCGCAACATTAAAAATGGCTGACCAACGACTCGCTGTATAAATATCCACACAACCCCCAATATCACAAAATTTTTGTAGCTAAACTGCGTATTCAAATACATTGCACACGCCTTACTGCAAACCTCAAAGATTCCGATGGCTAACGAGAGCACAAAAACGTCGCGTTAAAATTTATCCTTGCGATTTTCGAATCAATCCGAGGTCCGAATAACGCAGAGCCAATTTGGCAATATCCCCGTCCATCACCAGCGAAATGCACACCGTTCCTCCGTATTTCCACGTTTACCTACATGAGAGACCACGCTGAACTCTGAAGTCGCTTTCGACCGGTGTCATATGACGGTTGCCGCATCTGAAATCAACTCGCTCAGGACCAACGACAACGAACAACGCATACGACAAGTTCCGGCCCAGCTGGGGCCAGCCACTGTCTTGGCGCTGCCATCTTTTCTGTGACGTCACGTATTTGGTTTGGTCACGTGACGAGTAGTCACATTTGCGTACAACGGCAGCGGCCTGGAGAGGGTCCCTTTCGAGGGTAAACCGGAACCCCGGTTTATCGCTCTAAGCCCCTCTACCTCGTTAATTTAGTGCATTCTTTTTATAAAACCGGAAGTTCTCTGGGACGTCAAAGACTGGAACACCACCTTGTGGCGTTTGCCATAAAAAGGGTTTATAGCGCAGTGGGCAATCGTTGCAGGTGATACCATAGCTTCACTGTCCAACCACCTTCATAGCGTGGATTGGGGCCTTAATTATTTTTTTTTACGTAATGAGCGCAGAAAAAAAGAAACAAAAACAAGAGTGTTTGTTTTTAATAAAATGGCAGGCTGCGCGCAAGGTCCACACTTTCAAGGCTATAAGGGACCACTGAAAACGGCTTTCTTTTCTTGCACCGAGTAACGCGGCAAAAGCAAGTGCCCGCCGCCGGCCTTGCAGGAAAGTAAAATAACGCAAACGGTTTAAGCAGCGCGTCGTAGTTTTGATGACGTTTGAACTCGTCACCAGCGGAAGTTTCCTTACCACCTGATTTCCCGTGTTTTTCGTGCTTGGGTTGCGGTTTTCTGCGAGAAAACGCTCAAGATTTTCTTGCGTTGCAGTGCTTACGAGAATTACTTTTTCCTCTGTTTTAGAAACGGATATGGTATTTTCGTGTACGTAGCCGCATCTAAATCGCCATTGGTACTGGCCGCAAAACTGCGCTAATTAAAAGTTAATTAGTAAATTTTACTTAAATATTTCGCTAACTAGTACGTTTTTTTGCACTCCCTGACGCCTGCCAAGGATGGTAGTTTGTTCTTGCGCTGAGTTTCTTTTTAACTCCAACAGCATAATTAAAAAAAAAAAAATCGAAAACATTTGCAGAAACACTTAGTATATAGGTGCTTCTCAGATTCTTTATTGTGTTTTATCAAGACGTTGCTATTTCAAACGCCAAAAGTATTGTTTTTTCCCTCGACAAACAAGTCTTAAAAGAACTACTTCGTACAAGGCATGAAAAAGCCGCAACATATCCTTGTTTTTTGTTGTTGGTTTTTTTGTGTGGCCAGTGTACCTCCCTGTTTGATGTCATTAATGTGTATTCATGAACGACGCTCATGATTTAGCCTCCCAAAGCGATATGCTAATCACACATCACACCCTCTACAATGCCCTTCATGGTGTGCCGCACCAGACACGTTTGCAGTGCACATCGTATCTCACCCGCCTCGTCATTTAGATTGACGCAGAGCAGCGAGACGCTGCCACTGTAGCATTCACACTCTGTTCGCAGAGCACTAGCTTCCGGCGATACATGCGGTCGTCCAAGCTAAACCGAGCAATGTCACGCCGACGGATAACGTCACTGTGGTTCTAAAACTGAGTCACTTTATGTTAGCGAACACAACGGGGTTCCTAATTTTGGGCATCAGGGGCATAGCAACCTTCTAGAAAAAAAAAAGGACGATCCAGCAGACTTCAATTTAAAGCAGCAGGCGAAGCCGAAGCTGCACTTTTGTAAAGTCCGATCGGCGTGACACTGCTAGTAAGAACACCATATTGGCAGTCTTTTGCGTTTTGTGCGTACCAAAGGTGTATTTGTGACCACCAGGTTGTGTTGCCTATATGTTGTACTCTAGGCAGGGAATGTGGGACAAACAACCGACGAAATCCGGTTATTCGCTGCATATATCGAACGTAAAGTTGCCCGTGACTTCAAAAACCGCCGTTCAAAAAAGCGCGCGCGCAAAAAAAAAAAAACAAAAAAAAAAACACTGCCGGGCGAAATACATGGCATATTCGGAGTATTACGCACCACATTTGCTTTATTGTGGGTGGCCAGAACAAGCACGTTTGACTCCGGTATCAGTTTTTACGACAAGCCGCGGTTATACGAATCCGACTTAAGCGTATTCCAATCAACCTTGCAATGAAGCGGACGCGTCAACGTTTACATGGATGCGAATCAGGTCCTAGGCGAGCATGGCACCACGCCGTCTTACCTCTCAAAGTTTAGCTGGGTTTCCTGGACCAGCCACACCATGTGACTACGTTTTCCGACCGGTGTTTCACGCGCGAAACACCGGTTGGAAAATCCAAACGCTTTGTGCTCCAGGCCAGGTCACTGTGGAAGAGTGGCGGCGTCGGTACGCACGCACTACCGAGCGATATTAGGGAATTGTAGTAGACCGTTTTTCTTCTCCGCTACGGTGCGCGTGAAGAAAACGCCGCAGCTGCGCATGCGCGCCGCCAGGCTTATCTGCATAGTTCAAGGCCTTGTGGCGGATTACGGAGCGCTATCCGGGTTTTTAGCGGGCTGCGGAAACGGTCTACTACAATTCCCCATTGTTTTCAACCACTCGCAAGACATCGTCGCGTCTCGCCTCGCCAGACCGCGCCAACCATGGCCGAACGCCGAAGCCAACGTTACTAAACCACTCAGTTGGGAAACTGCCATAGAGGCTGCTCTCAAAAAGTGGCACCGACCCGTCCTCCAGAACCGAGCTAATGGCGATCACAACGCCACCATTTCTCCCGCCGCGGCCACTCGAGGAACTGCACGTTACTTCCATTTTGGTTTCAATCGGCCATTTTGGGGCCAAAACAGATACTTTGGAAGGGGCTTCAGGGTTGCCACCCCCCGACTCCCAAGCGCACGCGCCGCGGAATACTACCGAGGTTAATATGCGCCTAGCTCGGGACGCGCTACCTGAAATCACCGCTGAGGCAGGGTTGTATAAAAACAATATTAATTGTACTGCAAAACTTGCAAACTAAATATTTGAGAAAACAACACGCGCCCATCATTTTGTTCTAAACTCCAATAAAAGTTACCACAAAAAGAGTTTTTTCCGTCGGTTTTTACGCAAACTTATGCTTTCTAAAAGCTCAAGGTGACCACAGTTAAGACAAATGATACAGAGTGGCGCTGTTGTCGTATTTAACTCGGTCTCGGTGGACGCCAGCGGCCCAGGTCTCAACGGTGAGTTTCCCAACTGAGGGTTCTAGTAACGTTGGCCGAAGCCGAGTGGCTCCGGGGCAAGCAGGAACGGCACCAAGGTAGGGGTTGATCGTTCTGTGGTACCAGTGCTAGGAGCTCTCTGCGCCGTTGGTGCTTGCTCCGGAGCCTCTATAGAGATACTGAACTAAAATTTCAAGCTCCCAAAACAAGGCTGGACGGATAGGCGAGACGCTGCAAAACCCAAAAACATTTGAATAGGGTCAGCTGAACAATTCCAGATTAGAAAAACCGTGAGAGGGAAAGACACACACACCGCTGACTATCAACTTGCTTCCTTTAATACTTCGTCTTCCTTTTCCCTTTTCACTAGAGCTAGTGGTAAAAGCCATCCCCCATGTCCGCGCGCTGCACCCATTAGGGTGTTATGCCTATTCAAGTATGTACCAACTGGCTCAAGTAAGACCTGTAGTACAGTTTATTTCCAAAAACATCACTCAAAGAGCGATATCTCTACCGGATCGCAGTATTTTTGGAAAGAAGTGCACGATTGAACACGGCCTACTAGGCCAGTCACGTCGCAATCGTCATTTCCTCTCCTTCTCGCTACGTCCCGTCGAGCTGGTGAACCGAAGCTAGGAGGAGAGAAGCGAGGCTGCTTTCCCTTATTCTCAAATTTTCCAAGAGGACAAAAACGTTACAGCCCTTGCTTGATCGCGCCCTTTTTTTCCGAAAGTGCGGCCATCCGTTTGAGATATCGATGTACGAGTGATGTTTTGGAGCTCGTAGCGTCCCGTTTAATTTTCTGCGGCCTTATTTCGTAAATTACAAATTTTGGTTCAGTATTCCTTTAAGGACTCCCTCCGAGACGCAGGGCCGCCCTCACCGAGAAGCACAACTATTTTCATCTCACTTACAATGGCAATAAAAGCTCGCGTTTCTTCTCCGTAGGAAATTGGGGATGGACTCCATGGGACCGTGCCCGGTGCCGCTCCCCGTCGATGCGATTTACCGCCGCCATGTTCTCAGCCGTTCACCCGCTCCCGCAGCGAGCGCGTTTCCATAATCCTCTGTATGCATGAGCATCGCAGTCTCTATAGAGACTATATGAAGATGAAGGTACTTTCATCTAGTGACTTGAATGCCATGCGCTTCCTTAGCGCATTGTGCCATTTACAAGACCGCATTAGATTCGATAACTGGAGTCGACGCGCTAAAGTCGCATTCATGTGATCGCAGCTACAGCCTTTAAATGGGACGTTCAAGGATATTGGATAGGACCTGCTTCAAGCTTACCGGCATTAGTGGGATCCTAGCATACTCGCACTGAAAAGCCACTGTCCAAGAGGCGTTTTGTATATCTGCGTGATTTCAAAGGTAAAAGCTGACATTTTTGTTCAGTCTCCTCTTCGCAAAACTGATTGGCGAAGTTGTGGGGATTACATTATTGGTGTTATCAACGATTTGATTGTTCTGGCCTCAAGTAGCAATTACCGTCAACACTAGAACTGCAGCATGACGCCTCACGTCAATAAGTAAACATAAATAAACAAATTTAAGCAAGATAGTCTACTGCTAAGACTATTATTCCCTCATCTTATCTGCGTCTCATCTGCGCCGAGCCTGATAAATCCATAATGAAGATGGCAATCAACTTATTCTTGCCCACTTTAAAAAAAATGTTACAAATTTAAATTGAACACTTTGTAGAGTAGAGTACAAATCGAGGCAGTAATTTAGGAAAGAGCTTCCCTCCTCATTTATAAGGCTTGCGAAACTGAGCAGGCCCAATGATATGCATTACAAACGTGACGTCACAAGACCGCGCCGGTCCCCATGTCAATCGAATAACAGTGTTGCCGTCGCTCTCCGGCCGGCAGTTTTGGCTTGGCCGTCTGTCCCAGAAGCAGAACTTTGAAATCGGATACCTACAGCACTATACACAGCACAAAAAATATACTTGGGGATTCAGGGATGCTGACTTCATTTAAAACAGCCAAAACCAAGAAATAAAAAAATGAAGTGAAGCGGATGTTGTTCCTCATCGCATCTTTTTGTATTAGACTTTGAGCCTCCTTACATTACTATTGAGAATAGGGGCAATACTTGCTTTTGTTCTAGTATCTTCTCGTAGCAACTAACATGGATGTTGTTCTCCAAAGACGCGACTAACTCTTTGAATAAGATAATCATACGACGTCACTAGTCACGGCCGGACTGGAAGCGCGCGCTCTCTTTCTCTTCTTACGGCCTTTGCAATTGGGGCAATCGCCACCTCTCGCCTGCAATTCGTGGGGGGCGCTGTCACCTCACCCCTGGGCTACCCTTTGCCGTTTGCACAGAGCGCGTCTGACACGCTGTCGCAACTTGCGGCCGAGATTTTTATAGCCTTTGACACCTGATCCTTACGTTTAGGCCCTCAGCAACAATATAATGCACTTCTGATGAGCCCAAACCGGTGAATATTTGACGCACATCTCCGAGAGATTCGGGAGTAAAAAGTAGTAAGTAGAGACAGCGAATGCAATTGTGGAAAAACTATACTCGTCTTTACCTCCAGGACTTCTGTTGCAACTCAAGAACAGGAGGAGACAGACCCCTCCTCCGTGGAGGAACTTTAAATGATAAATAATTCGTACACTCTCGTAAAATGTAAACAGGCCCAATCTATCTATTGCCTTGGTCTGTATCATCATTTCATAGGCCGCACATGAAGTCAGTCAGCTGCTCTAGACGAGGGTGTAGTAGTCTGTACAATTTTCGCACAGTGCATATTACAGACTAAAGTGCTTCCTCGACGGGTGCGCATATCCAGCTGACTTTTCGTTTCTGTTCGTGACCGTCTTTGCATGGTTAATCAGAAGTATTCTGAGGAACTTGTTGCAAATTAAATCAGCCAAGCGCTTTGAGTGACTGTTGTCAATGCCATTTGAGCAACTTGGGATTGGCGCGTCTTCAAGATAGGGTGCAATGAGTAGTTGCAGAACTTCGTGCACATTTGTACAGCGGAAGGTGCTTAAAGGCCGACGACCATACTCGAGATTCTGCAAGGCAGAATATCCTCCTCACCATAGGGAAGGAGGAAACAGGCAACGGTGGACAGGGTAGAAGGGGTGAGAGGAGGAAGCGAGGAAAAAAGTGGAAAGCGCGAACTGGTCGTCGGTCTTTAACAGCCTTTAAGAAAAAAAAAACAATGTTGTCCACAAATGCGAGGAACTTAAGATTTGAATAGTAAAGTCCGCTTTTATCCTGGCCTTGCAATAATACGAACAGAGGATCACCTATGTTACTCGTAGTCAACAGCATAGCACAAGGCGTCGCACCCAAACTCACTAATGAGTTTCACCAGATAGCCACCGACGTACACCAGACCAGAGTATGTCACCGATGAAGATGGAGCGCAAGGCTCTTTGTTTTTTCAGGTCAGTGGTAACCAAGTAACTGACGACACTGCCTGTCGGTAGAGTGACTTAAATCGGAGCGAAGTTCAATAAACCGTTGCCAAAACAACAACCTACAGAGCTCGAACACCAGCGCCAAGCAGCTCGAAGGGACTCTCCGAGTGTTGTGAAGTGGGGTGAGGTGGTTGCGCCCCTGGCGGCAAGCAAGTGAACTACATACGGAGAAAAAATGCCATTGACTCCCGGGCGATTGCAAAGGCCGTAAGAAGAGAAAGAGAGCGCGCGCTTCAAGTCCGGCCGTGCACTAGTAAAGAAAGAAATCGCAATAAGATTTGTTTATACATTGGGGACCTTTTATGCAGTAACCTTAGAATAAATGTAAAACAACGTATTGTACCCCACTGAAACTCTCAAACTCCATTATTAGATGTGTGCTCGCGCACGGTTGGAAGGACGCATACAGTCACTGATAACTTTTGGGACAGCAAAGGGACTGGTATATGCACGGGAGAAATACACACTGACTGCGCGCAAAAACAAAAATATGCGTCCACATTTTTTAGTTTGTGTAAGTAATAACGCGTAGCCTCGAAACACTGACTTACCTCAGCTTTTTTTGTGGACCGCAGTTTCTTCCACCGACATCCAACAACGCCACGCCCATGCCGTGACAAAAACAAAGAATTCGACAGGGGATCGACCGAGCTGGCACTCAGGTTGGCGATCACTTTCGTGTCCATTTATTAAAACGAGGCAGTCTGATAGTACTACCAACTAAGAGAACGCGTCCGTCATAAGTCGTGCACCAAAAGAGCTGCTCGTCAGAACGTGGGATAAAACGAACGTTGCGCAAGACCCTAGATATTGTCAATCTTGCGCGTTCGACTGCGAGTGGCGTTTGTCCTCGCCACAGTAGATTAGCTCGTTTACTCCCACGTGAAGGAGGCTCAAGAGCTTGGTCAACACATAGATCGTACCGCCCAACCAATAAAAAAAACAAAAAAACAGCGGTGAAAGTAGTGACAACATCGCACTACATTTTCTCTGTCTATAGATCTTTTCTGTGTACTGTCGTCCCCAGCCACCTAATAGGCGTATCCGGTATGGGCGACGAAAAAATAATCCAGCGTTCTTACCTGCAAATAGTAAAAAAATAAAGGGGAGGCAAAACAAGAAAGTGTGACGGTTACGCTTATATCCTAAATGCCCTCTATTGGCGTGGCAAAGGCTAAACTATGTTTTCGCCCATACTGGAAGTGACGTCAATTCAAGATGGCGGCGCACTTGCAGAAAAGGTCTATACATAGCTTGCACGAACGTCTGCCATTACGCATCTGCCATTATGGTGGTTTTGCTGCAAAGAGCATACTTTCTTGTGCGCACCTCTGCACCCTACAAGTTTATTATTCTCGGCAAGAACAAGTTGGTACGACTGCCAGTATGGTGACACAGAGTGACGTAGAAGCCAAATATAGTTTATTTCATTATATGTGCGAGCTAGGCTAAAGCTACAAGCACAAGCTCGTTGCCTTGAGAGATGTTTGGCAGGGACGCAGAAAACAGAAGCTCGCTCTTGTAGCCTCCGCTACGTTGGCGCTTAGAGTGAAACAAATTATTATCATCTACAAAACCACTTTTATTTAGAGACAATAGTTAAGGCGACTTTTAAGAGTTGACAAATGACCGTTTCATTAAACTCGTTTTTCGAAACGGCGCAACCCTTAGAGGCAACGGTACGGCACAAACATAAAGGTAGCTATCCCTTGGCAGTTCACAATATACTGAACATGCTTTCACGCTCACTACATCACAAGTTTGGGGCTCGCGGCCTCGTACACAAGGCGTATAGAGCGACCAATGAAGAATTCCCTCGGTGAATTTAAATTTGTTTCGGACCACCTTTTTGTCATTATATTCTCGCGAGCAAAAGTACGTGCTAGCATTTACCACTCTAAGGGCGCGACCATGAAGTGCTTCTGGATCGCTCCAACTCCACCGAGGAAATTCCCCGTAAACAAGCTACGCTAACAGTGTCAACACCTCATTCCCCAAATGTCGTGTGAACGCCGCCATTTTATCGCATGCAGAGCAGGCGCAATCGGCAACGCTTACAATTCGACAATGCGGCTGCTTTGGATAGGCTGTCGGGAAGCCCCGGTGATGTCGCTTTGACCAGGCCAGGGCTGTTTTAACATTTTTTTTTTTTTCGAGGACGGGAAAGCGTTTACTTCGGTTTTAAATAAAGCTTCATAAAACTCTAAAAATTATTTTGGCGCAACAAGGCGGCTGACGCGTCGTTACCCCGACGCGTAGCTTGTTTGGTAGCTCTGGGGACGCAGTTCGAGTAGCTCAGGGCAAATTCGCCACGCTGGGAAACTTGGGGTGCATGGGCACTTTCTCGAGGAACGGGTAGAGGGTGCCGCGGACGCAGCGTTCCGTGCTCACGTCGCACTGGAAGCCCTGCGGGCAGCAGTGCTCGCCGTCGGAGCAGCACACCCCGGACCCGAAGGGGCAGCAGTTGTATCTGCCGCTGGGCGTCGGGCAGCACGTGGTGTCCCCGGGGCAAATGTGGCCGTCTTTGCACGTGGTGTCTCGAACTGCGGAACAGGAAAAGTGTCGCCGCAGTTACTGTTGCTCTTCACAAGATAATGGAACCAGTTATGTCTCTTCTTTTTTTTTTTTTCAATGTTCTGTTTGCGTGCAGCGTGTGTATTTTTTTTTGTTCGTTTTTTTGGGGCGAGGTTTTAGATGAGCCACCATATGCTTCGTTCCCACCTAAGCTGAAAGTGCGAAGGAATTAAGCTACACACTGGCCGGACTTTTCAACCGCATTCCTTTCATCATCTGACCCCGCTTTCTGCGCAGGTAGGAGGTGCGAGAGCATTATCACCTGGCAAAGAGCAGACGCATGACTCGTCCACCAAGCTGGCAGCTTCCTCCGCCCTGGCAGCTTAGGGGTTAAGGTATTATGGTGTTTACGAATGTCATTTCTTATTTACTTTGGCAGCAGACAATAATATATGAATTAACAAAGACGACTTTTGTGTTGCTGTCAATTGATCCTGAGAAGATACCGAAAGAACATACACAGCTCTTTCTAGTCTTGTAGTTCGAGGGCGTTGTTGTCATTCGTGCACAAAGTATACACTATACTCATATAAAAAAAACAAAAAAAACGTTGATCACATTCATTTTTCGAATAGGCCAAAGATCGAAGACATAATACGTTGACAGTCTAACTCGAAGCTGATTCCCGCTTTTGTTAATTTTCGGTTAATATTAATTATTTCTAAGCCTGGGACCCGTGTCCCATATAGCAAACGGATAAGTAGTTGGTATTTATATTATTTTTTTATTGTTTCGAAGTAAAAAAATACACATCTGAATTAAGTTCTCTAAACGCCCTCAAATCTTTGCTGCAAATATGGTAAAAGTATAAAATGCAAAATTAAAGGAAGTCCAAACTAAGGAGCTGCTTCGTCTTCGTGTTCAAATAAATTCCAATCGTGCCCATTGCCTTATCTCTGGTTAGTTCGCACACACCAACCTCTTTTGTTTAAAAAAACGGATGGGCTGCGAAAGAAAATGAGACCCTAGATATTGTCGGGGATGAAGTATCCGAGTGCGATTCAATGACAGCGACTACAAACTCTAGTGCGGGAGATTTCAGGTGGTGACGCGCGACGATGACAGTCGATGACAATGACTACGTGTAATGGAGCCAGTGCGTTGTGTCATTCTCCCGGGCGGGTGATAGCGAGGAAACCCCAACACCATAATCCTGTAATAACCCATCTTCAGATTAACCAGCGCCTCAAGGACGTCAAAGTTAATCAAAATGTCTACTCTGGATGGCTTTTTTTTCTACATTATTTATTTTCCTGAGCACTTAAATACATCTTCAGGTGGACAAAGAATAAGCTTGCGCGAGCCGCCTTTGGTCGTCTCTGTCTCGGCGTGGGCACCGTTCAGTCCAATGGTATGCAACTCTGAGTCTCAACGAAGCAGCGAAATCCAGCTTTGCAGCAGAACAGTCCGTCTTCGCAGCATGTTCCGTTCTGGTACGGGCAGCAGAAGTAGTTAATCGTGTCGTACGACAGACAGCACTGGGTACCGTCGGGACAGTGCTGGATCTTGTTGGGGCAAAGGATGGATCCTGCTGATGGAGAATCTGAAGCGTCATCTTTGAGGGTGGCCAAAGGAACGGAAGAGAAAGGAGAGGCGTGGTGCAGAAAAGAGAAAGGGGCGTCGTCCGCGTGCACAGGAGGATCCAGTTCGCCTTGAGCAGGAAGGTGAGAACGGATAGAATAAAAAGAAAAGTGAGCAAGTAAAACAAAATTAGAAAGCCGAACATATGAAAAGTGTTTGGTGATAGCATCGGTTACTCGGATTACCACCTCACTTTTCAGGATGCCCAGTTTATCAGTTTTTCGATACGTAGCTCGCAGCCCGAGCGAGCCCGAATACTCGTTTGAATAAGGACGGTACATCCTATTAGCTCCATTGAGCTACGGTAACCAAGAATCTGTTTCCGTTTTGTGCTTATTGTGGCTTAATTTTTGCCCCCGAGTTAGTACAAAAAGGTTTCTCGCTCTCCATCCTACTGGCAAAGTTTCTTTCCTCGAGATTCTAACCGAGATAATCCTCTACGCAAGTTTACCACAGGAGGCACCGCCTCCCCCAAAAGAGGTGGTGCCCTTTATGAAATGATGGCGATGACGCTTTTACGTCATCGTAGGTGTGTTCACTTTTAGTTTACTACTTCTGCTTTCTTCACCTTGATGGAGCAGTAAAAATACGTTTCGTCTAAAGACAAGGCAAGATAAAACCAGATTTGTGTTTCAGCGCGAAGATGCTACACTCTTTCAAAACTAAATTTAAAATGCCTGGTAATGTAGCGGTAGTAAGTCTCGGCATTAACAAAGGAAGACACCCGCGATACAATATTTTATTCATCCAATTGCCGTGAACTGCATAATAGGAAAGTCTCGATCACATAAAATTGTCATGTAACGCCCAACAATTAGAACATTCTTACCCAGCATCTCGGACCATCTGATGGCATCACACTACATCCCGAGTCTTCGGCGAAAGTAACACCCAGCTACCGAAGCGCAATGCATTTTTCACTTTTCCAAGTCGCCTGCCTCTACGTTTCGTTACAAATGAATCTTGTTATGAACCGCACAACCACGCAATCATGTAAGGACACTTCAGCAGTCCCGCTTTCCCCTCGGTGTTTGTTAATTTTCGAGGTATACTTCTGTGAATTATTATGAAAATTGTGTATAAATTTAATATTTATTACAATTGGGATTATCTAATGAAAATGTGTTTTTTGAGTGACAAGAGATTACCACAATAGGCTGTGAATGTTTAATGTTTAACCTATCAATTGCTCAAAATTATTTTTATAGAGTTTCCACCAGTTGAATGTACATAGTTATCAAAATTACACGCCCAAAGATTATTACCAGACACAAGTCAGGTATCCGCCAAAAGCTCTGCCTCCAGAAGGCACGCTTTGCGTTCTATTATGCATTGGCGTGGAGTGCTAACGAGACTCCGAAGTGTTACCGGATGTCGGTAGCTCGCGCTAGAGTCCCAGCTTTTGGCGCATTCTTCACTTGTACCTGATTATAATCGCTGGCAAGACTTTTGCTTTCGCGTGTCCCCTCAAAAATTTAAATAAATTGATTTGTTTAGAGAACTGTCCGTCACAAACGCAACCTCTATCCAGATGAAATTTTTAGACAGATAATGTCTGTGTCCGCCTGTGCGCACTTTCGCGGACAAGATAAGCTGATGCACTCCTTCAAGCTTCTTTTGGCATACCTGCCAATATTTGAGAAAGTTCAGGACCGATCTACGAAATTCAATCCGAAATTGAGCTCCTGTAATTTGGTATTTTGGACAAATCAAGAGATAACAGAGCTTGTGGGGACCGCAGACGCAAAAAAAAAAAAAGCTAGATAAGGTGTTTTAGCTGATGTTGCCCATACGCACTGTTATTCTTTTAATGGTTAGAAAGAATAAACCAAAAAGCAATCTACTTTGACTTAATCATAACTTTGTCTTTAAAAGCTTGCTGTTATAACCTTTTCTTTCTGTGTTTATTTAAAAAGTCAGTGACTCATTGACAACCTGTACTATAGTATTATATATATAGATTCATATATAGAGAGCGAGTTAGAGTGAGAGAGATTTACAAAAAGGTGTGAACTAAGAAGTTCCTAAGAAGGACGTACCGTAATATCCCGAGAGTTAGCCCACCTAAAATCGAAAGCAAGTCGGGTAAAAATAAGAACTATGCAAACTTTTGGTGTGCGATCAAAAAGATCGAAAAAAAATGCTACATTTAGATTTTGTCACTCGCGAAAGTTGCAATCACAGGGAAGGGCGATGAACTAAAGAGGTGTGTCCTTTCCAGTCAGCAATGTTCGCTTATCTCCCGCCGTGGCTAAGTAACATCATTTCTGCCGAGGTCATTATTGATCAGGGCCCTGCAATAACTATAAGTGGGCTATCTTGCGGTGTTTTTAAAGAAATAGCAAATCGTGACAAAAATAGCGGTGAGTTATCTTTCGGGGTTGGGCATCTCTCGGGATTTTACGGTAGTTTAATATGACGTTTTTAGTGGGGACCACTCTACTTATATATATATATATATATAGAGAGAGAGAGAGAGAGAGAGAAAGAGAGAGAGGGAGACAGAAAGAGGTAAATATAAACTGTCAAGAAAAGGAAACCATTGCTACAAACAGCAACAACGGGCGGTTCATTCTTTGACATTTCGGTCAGAGTCTGGCCTTCATCATGAAGAACTTTTACAGATGAACGCATGTGCTATTTATACAATGCTACGATCGTGTCCAAATTTCACAAACGGCGGGATGACGGTTGGAGATTAAGCGTAGAGAGAGTTAGTGTCCGGATAGGCACACTTTTATGCAGTGCTACGGTCGAGTTCAAGTTGCAAAAAAGGCGGCATGACGGTTGGAGTTTTCGTCATCCCGTCATCCCGCCGTTTTTGAAACTTGGACTGGACCGTAGCATTGTATAAACGTCTGCTCATCCAGACACGAACACTCCCTACGCTTCTAAAAAACTTCAACCGCCCTCCCGCCGTTTTTTGAAACTTGGACTCGACCGTAGCATTGTATAAATACAACCCGCGTTCATCTGTAAAAGTTCTTCCTGACGAAGGCCGGACTCCGGCCGAAACGTCGAAGAATAAACCGTCCGTTGTTGCTGTTTTCGCCAATGCTTTTCTTTTCTTTTCAGTTATACCCACGCCTTCGGCCCCCCGACACCATGCCCGTTATTGTTACGTATATATACAGGGTGTGCGTGTGTGTTTTTTTTTTGTTTTTTTTTAACTTAACAGATTTGTTTCAAAAAAGCCGTGAAAGTTACACTAATGCGGTTCGTGCAGGTGAGTTATACGACCAGCGGGACATACTATAGGGGGCTAATGGTAACGATTAGTCGACTAATTAATTAAAATTTGTTAATTTAATTTTCAAATAATGAAAATAGACATATGGTTCCAATCAGAAACTTTCTCAGCGTCATCGAAAACCACTAAATCAACTCGCTTTAGAAGAAAATAAAACACGGGCAGCACTTTACGTCGTTCTATAAAGCGCAAATTTGAACGCGTTTCTAGGTTTCGCTTTCTTATCGGAGCGCATCGTTGCGCCCGCGGTCCTGCCCCCCAAAGGTCGCGGCGCGAAGCCACTCCGTCGCCTCCCTCGTAGCACAAAGGGAAGTTGGACGCACGTGGGTTGCGCGTCTCAGTCACTGGGGCGCAGGACCGCGGGCGCAGAGATGTGCTCTGATAAGAAATCAAACCTAGAAACGCATCTTAATTGAGCACTTTTTGAGAACGCCGTAATATACTGCCCCTGCGTTATATCCTTTTAAAAATAGTTGATTTAGTGGTTTTCGATGACGTTGAGCAAGTTTATAATTGGAACCACATGTCTACTTTATTATTAAGAAGACAATTATTAAACTTTAATTAATTAGCCGACTGATCGTTACGATTATTCCCCTATACTCTGTCCCCCTGGCCGTAGAACTCACCTGCACAAGCCGCATAAGTCTAACTTTCATCACTTTTTTAATTAAATCTGTTAAGTCTAAACACAAAACACCCGGTATATATATATATAGTTCTGAAAGAAATACATTAAGGAAGACGATAAAGATAGAAAAAAGATGAAACAGACGAGGGTATAAATCTCCATTCCTTTCGTATGAGTAATTAGGAACCTTTACTATATATGTACATATATAGCTTGTGTAAAATATACTACATTCCCTTCTTAATTTCCTGCCTAGTTTCCTGCAGGAGAATATTTTTATGCGTTGTCGTTTTTTATGTTGCCTAAGATTAAGATATTGAGATTAGACAACAGCGCTGCTTTTCTTTTTAATAGTCCGTCGTCTTTTGCATTACAATAATTATAGGCAAATAACTCGTATTTCAAAACTTTAATTTACATAAAGAGCAATTAGTGGCTGGCAACCTGAGATCAGTAATTATGTGTACTGTGTCCTCTCCTTCACCCCTAACATCAAGTCATAAAATACTAACGTGTGCCAAATAAACCAATGAAGGAACTAAAATGGCTTTATCAAATTTACTATTATGCATATCTAACTCTGTGCGAGGTTAAGCACTTGCGTTAATGAAATAAATAAGTTTTTTTTTTTTTTAATAATTTTTGAGCTTTTCAACAAATCTATTTGTTCTACAAATTAGGCATATTGAAAGATTAATTAATCGGCTAAAGGTTAGCAATTCATCCGTACTTTGCTTGGGAGCATAAATTTGAGGTTGTCACTCTCAGTCACCCGAAGAAAAAACGACGCGATGAGAAAGTATTTCTGAGTTGGAAATCAAAATAGGCGTTTCTGGAGCTCTAAGTATTGCTCAGTCATCCTTTTTCCACTTTTTACTGTTTCCTTCAAATATTACCGACGTTTAGTTGATCGCAGAGCCGAGGGGGCTTAAGGAGACTCTAGATCGGATGTCCCATCGGGATGTTGGGGACAAGGGATATCCTTGGGATTCCAAAGTAACCTGTCTTGGGAGCAGACTTGCACGGCGCTCATTACAAGTAATCAATTCACTTGTAATCGATTACATTTTGAAGTAATATTGTAATCAATGGAATTTCAATTCAATTAGAATTAATTGAATTGAATGAAGGAAGTAATCGCTTATTATTTTTCAAAATGCTAACATTACTCATAACCGTTGCTCTTTCCCTACCCTTTCTAACAGTGCACTTTGTTTCTACAAGTTTTCTACCCAAAAAAAAAATCCTCGATATAAGTTACTGAGAGGAGGATGACAAGCCAAAACTGATGAATTAGAAATATAAATAGCTTATAATTTCTTGATTCTAATCTAGTAATGCAAAGTACGAAAGACCAGTTTTGAAACCGGCTGAAAATTTGTCGTTTTGAAAATTTTAAGTAATCGGAAATGTATTACCTTTTTTTAAGTAACGGGCGATTACATTTCTTCTCGAGTAATTAAGAATACAATTGCATATTTTTAAGCAAAAGCATTTTTAATTTTTATAGTTTACTTTTTTTTTCGAGTAATATGTACACAAGACTGCTTGGGAGCAACTCTTGGCTCTGAGCCTGCAATCCATGCCGGCCTCATATTGGAAAATACTGAGAACTTTGTTCGAGGATTTTTTGGTAGAAAATTTGTAGAAACAAAGGGCACTATTAGAAAGGAGAGGGAAAGGTAACAATGGTTATAAATAATTTTAGTACTTCAAAAGTAATAAAATTACTCTCGTCATTACTTTATAAAAATGTATTCAACTGATATTGGGCCGGCTTTCGTGTCCGCTGTCGGCAAAAAAAAATCAACGGGTGAAATCGGGAAGGCACTGACTGCGGCTCCAAACCAGAGATAGGCCGACAGCAGGCTGGTAATTAAAGCCAACATCTGTCAACACTGCATAGATGTGGAAACGAATATTTTTGCTACTTGAGCCCAGGTCGCACAGGCACAAAAAAGTAATCGGGTATGCTGACATTATGGATAAGTGTACTAGCACACAGTGCCTTCAAACGTTCTGGATTACTGCAATACGACGAAGTGAGGACGACAATCTGTAAGTCAATCGTACCTTTAACAAGGGGCTATATAGTACCAGACCACGACCATATCGTAGTATTGCCTGCAGATAACACGGTTTCTAGGGCTTCACAACAGACAGTGCCAACGTTGTTCAGGTTTAAAAAAAAAAGAAACCTATTTTTGCCGTAGACCCAATGTAACATTCAGCTCAGAAAACTGTTTCTAGTCCAAAAAGCTATATAAGAAAAAATGAAAGACGTTTACAATTCTCTGTAACGCCGAATTAGAGTGCAGCTCTTGAGGATGAGGAAGGGGGGGGGGGGGTACGGAGAGAATGGTATGTCCCTCCTCCCCCAACGTAACCTCCCCTCTTCCTCTCCTGTTCCCCTCCCATTTAGCAGAAACTTTTAGCTAAATTTCCCGCTAAATTTAGCGAAACTTTCCCCGCTAAATTTAGGGGGAACTTAACTCAGTAAAGATAGCTGGGAAATGTTTCCGTTAAATTTAGTGAGAAAACTTCCCGCTACATTTAGCCAAAACATTTTCCCGGTAAATTTAACGAAAAATATTTACCCACTCAATTGAGCGGAAATCTTTCCCTGCTAAATTTAGTTGGACAATTTCTCCGCTAAATTTAGTGGAAACGTTTCCCCGCTAAATTTAGTGGGAAATTTTTCCCGCTAGCTTTAGCGGGGAAACGTCCCATAATGCAACGCGCGGTTACGCCGACGCCGACGCCACTCAACCCGGAAATGGGCGTTAAGAGCTGTGCTTTAAAACGTTTCGAACTTAGTTCGTTTCGACAGCCTCTGCCGCAGTAACGTTGAAACAAAATACCGCAAATTGAGTAAGCCAGCTTAGAATTTAGCGGAAATTAGGAGCGTTAACTCCTCAAAGCAGCAATGTTCATCTGAAAAGCCCCAGGAAGAAATTGAGGCATCGTTTTGGTCATTTAAAGTTTTTAACCCAGTGGCGTTCAAAGGAAGACTAGTTTTTATTTTGTAATCCTCAGCCAGCGCCCACGGGCAGTGCTAGAAAATTCTCGAATGAAAAGAAAAAGTAGCGAAACCTTATTTATACAATATCGTACCGTGCAATAAACTTCCAGCAAATTCTGGACACCTTGCGATGGCTTCTAACTTTCTGTTGGTGATTGATAATTGTAAGTCAGTTAAGATGTATTCACAAGAGGAAGAATTCCTGGGGATTTATTCCTAACACGCGCATCACGTAACCAATCAGGAAATAACAAATCAGTTTTTTTGTCATTAATTGCATTAATGTCAAATGTAGAAGCCACTAAATTCGTCTGATGTGGTGTCAATGGGATAACAAGTAAATTGGACTGCAAACGCTGACATCCCTCACTCCGGCAATTCCTCGGTGTGAACAACGTAGATCAGGAGAGAATTGCGCACGCTGTTGACTTCACGCACATCGCTTATTTGATTTCTCCCCCGTGTGAATACCGCTTTAGAAGGGCTAAGAATTTGAAGAAAAAAAAAAGTTGTTGCGCACGCCTTAGGTTTACATTGAAGGGACGGTGCAACGATATTTAGTTGTAGTGCTGTTGTAGTGGTTTTTTACTTTACACGAGCATACTGTCACTATAGTAAATTACAGCTCAAGAAGCAAGGGCGAAGAAATGGGAGGCTGGGAGGAAGAAGCAGACGGAACGCTGAAGAAGAGAGGGAGAAACCTCCTCCTCTCTCCAGCGTCCCATCTGCTGCCTCCTCCCTTTCCAGTTGGTGTTGCTCCTCCCCGGTCTCGCCTTCCCTCGCCCCACCACTCCGTGCGACGCGACCGGCGCGCCGCCGCGCGGCCGTTACCGAAGGTAGGCAGTGAGAGCCCCAGCGAAACGAAACCACGCCGCGTACATTGGTACGCATTAAAGTCGCGGAGCGGTGCGGTTGCGCTGGGTTGACAGCATGAACTGTTAAGTGCTCCAATAGTTATGCGTCGTATCTCGTGGGGACGAAGTTTCACAGTTTTTCGTCTCGCCGATGTTTTGTGGGACAGCGACAACGATGGACCCGTGCCGTGCGACGCGAGAAATTTGGTCTCCCGATCATGTCTGCCACTGTGTCGGCACGGCTGACATATTCTACACTGCCGCTTTGCGCTCTGCGTTTGTTTTCGTACCAGTAACGCCCACATATCACAGCTCGAACTGAAATGCCATCCCGCACTCGCGGGTATACAGTGCGAATTTCGTTGGAGGAATGCCCTCCAAAGAAGTTTCGTCCCCATCGTACGTGTCGATGATATTTCCGGACGGCACGCAGTCTGTACTTCATGAAGAAAGGTTCGAACGGTACAAAATGTGACAAATATGAATCTAAGGAAAACTAACTTGGAATCACTGGACAATCAATGTTTCAGGATGGAAATTTATGTGGTGTGCTTTCTTTGTTTGATCAGCCTCCTTTTGGATGTGAAAACGCTGACACCCCGAGTCTTGTAGACAACAATTTTTTTCTCGGCTTTAGAGCCACCTATCGCAGAGTTGTTCAAACTGGAAGTACCGTCCACTGGTCCCTTCCTACCTGTAAAGTGTGCACCTCCCGGACATGATGAGTGGTATTCTCTTGACAGCCTTTGACGGTCAAAATCGGTTCCCATTTAGTTACGCCGCCCAAAAATATTTCCACCTGGTTAAACTATGCCACCTCCATTAGGTATATAAGTGTTCTGTCAAGTTGCGGTTTTCAAAGTACCTGTGTGCCGAAAATCAGCACCTCGCACAACCAGATTACTACACAACAGCTGACCGCAAAAGCCTTTGACGGCCAAACCGTGTGTTGGCCGGCAACTTGGTTTTCTCGGCTTTGAAACAACCTTTTGTAAAGTTGTTTCAATTGGAAGTACAGTGTACTAGTCCCTTCCTACCTGTAAAGTCTCCATCTCCCACGACAAGTGGTATTCTTTTGACAGCCCTTTCACGGTCAAAACCGTTTCCCATGTATTCACTTACGCCGCCCAAACCAAATTTCCACCTGGTTTCCCTATGCCACCTATTTTTGGTATTATAACTGTTGTGTCAAGTTACGGTCATGTCCAAGAACCTGTGTGTCCAAATCTGCACTTCGCACAGCCCGGTTATAACACAACATTTTGGGTCCAATATTCAATATTCCCGACAGCTTTATTCCTTTATTCGTTCGAACCATAACTTTCACACCTGCTGTCTTAATAAAACTTGGCCCACTTAGTGCACAAACTTAGTGAACATCTCACTCGCCTCCAAATATCATCGTCCCAGCAGTCCTACGTTAACAGCGACGAGCGAAACAAATTTCCCACTGAGAGCAATTATGGTGGCGGCCGTCTTGCTTTTCGGAAAATTGCTCAAACCCCTTTTTCGACCGCAACTAAAGAAATTACCGCTAATAACGACTCAAACTCAATATATAAAAAGCAGAGAAGAGCTAAATGCCCTTCTTAAATCTGCCCCAGCACTCGTGCAACGTCACCCTCAACTTGTCGGCTCAAAAAGCAAAAGTTCCGTCCGTGCGCGCTTCCGCCGCCACAGCTTCGCACGCGAAAAGGCGCCGCAGGCTGCTGAGCGCGCCTCACTGTCGAACGCCAGCTCCTCCGCTAGCGGCGCTACGCGCGTTTTTCAAAGCGCCCCCTATAGTTCCCGCACGGAGCGTATAGCGTTAGTTTTCGATGCTTTTTATTTTTCATTTTTCAATTACATTTTTCAATTATTATTTTGTGATTGAATTTTCAATTCAATTACAAAATAAAAGATTAAAACGAAAGTTTCCCGTGATTAAAGAAACGATATTGTTAATATTGATGCGTTATTTCAGATTAAAAAAAAGGAAAAAAAACACACCGAAGACACTTAAATGGCAATTCCGCTCAATTCAAAAAAAAAAAAAATAATAATAATAAATGTTAAGCTTACATGCGATTCGATTTGCCAAAGCTCTACTAAACAGCCCAATATCTTCAGATTTGCGAGATGTGGAATATTATTTCTGTAATCTCAGTTTAAACGTCAACGGATACCGAAACCGAAACTATGGTTTCGACAGGCAACATTGATCTTGTGTCGTCAGAGGCTGTGTTCCAAAATTTACTCGATCCAACGATCCAACTCCGGAGTAAAGGTTTCGTACCTTGGCGTTTCAAAACTTACTCGCGCCTACTCGATGACGTCAGATCTCGCGTTCCAGAAGCGGGTTGTTTACTCCGGAGTAATTACTCACGCTACCCTCCTCGATCGGAGGATAACTCCGGATCAAATCGAGTAAATACGTCACGTGATCTTTTCGTCGTCTGCTTTCTGCGCCGACAGCCGTCAAAGCTCGTTTGCTCCGTTGGCTTTGGCGGCAGACGTTCGAAATAACAAAGAATGAGGTGCAGCCAGTTATGTGTGGTTATTGCAATTTGCTTTTTTCAACGCGGGAATTGATTGCACCACATCCAGACTACAAGCCACTGTATCCAGACTGTGTACCTTCCCTCAGGAAGGTATACTTGTTATTATCAGAGTGCGAGCGTAAACAGGAGCTTCTCCGCAAGCTTCTCCGCATCCTCGTCCTCGGCGTTGGAGGGAACTCCGTATTCTTACGTTAAAAGATGAAAATTTTCGAACGCAGTGGAAGTTTTTTGGAGTTTTTTTCCTCCCCAGAGTGTGTGTAATGAGAGGATAATGTTGTAAAGCAGTGAAGGCATCGAAGATTTTATTTATACGATCAGTCAACAACCCCATCACATCTCTCTCCCCCCCCCCCCCCCCCCCCCCCATAAATTGTCACAGCGGTTTCGAAGTGCTCTCCGTGATTTTACAATCATATTCGCGTCAAAGCGAACGCAAGTTACATATCACTGTTGAGAAAGCCCCGTGCGCTCTACCGCTACACCGTGCGGAAGCAATATCCGCAAAACATAATCGGTGCTAATTACGATGAGTTGAGGTTGTTTATGGCACCTGGACTAGACTTACAGCGATCGCGCAAATTAATCAAAACAAAAATATTAATGTCTAACTGAAAGAAATAAGTAATTTGTATCTCAATATACAGCCCAAAAGGAAGGTGAGCGAAAGGTGCCGGTGGAGCCATCTCAGAAAAAACCGCGTCGTCACTGTCAAAGAAAAACTTGGAAGCGGTTAACATTACCGTCTCTATGTGGTTTCTCCATGCTCAAAAGAGGTTGTCTGCTATTTTCCGCCATCGCTGCTATGTTTTCTTTTTGCCGTAGCCCAAGACGAAGCCAATCCGCGTAGAATCCAGGTGATTATCCCGGCCGTTCCAAAATCGAGTCGCGGATCGTTTACTCGTGATGTCGCGTGGTATATATATATTACCCGCTGACGTGGGAGACAGGTTACTCGGGTAAGATTTGGAACATAGCCAGAGTAATTTCCACGTCACGCAGAACCACGTGGTCCGAAAGGTCACGTGATCCTCTATGCGACGGCGGGCGAACGCAGAGCAAAGCGCAAGTGTCGTCTGCTCCGCAATTTTCGCCAATGTAACCACGTCTGCACCACTGCGGCCCCAGCTTGCGCTTCGGGTTGGAATCTAGAAGAAGGAGCCCGTAATTTGACGCGAGCTTATTGTCGCGAAGGTGCCGTGTAACCGAGATCTCGGTTACACGTCACAAAATCCCAGGTGGTCCAAATGAATTATCAGACCTCCCCTTGGGTGTGCCAGATGCCCTTCGTAGGTCTGGCACATAAAGCTCCAAGTTCACATTTTATTTTACCGAAAATAGCTGAGTCTTTGCGCCTGGTTTCTACGAGAGATATGCTCGTACACTGGGAAACGCCCGGCGCGTAGAGCGACCGACGCGATGGTCGTTTGACTGTGCATGTCTCTCCTACTTTAGTAGCCTGAATTGTGTACCTTTATGAAGGTGTACGGCAGACTACACATTTATTGTCAATAGCAAAATAGTCAGCGAAAATTACGAATGCCGTGATAAGTATGCTCCAGTGCACATTCATTTGGTTTCACAGCGGAACTGCTCTTTTCACGCACGTTTCTCTATTTAGCTGGTAACAGCAAATTAGTTAGTGTCATAAGCACGATTTGGCGACAACGGCTTCCCGGAGTTCCACCGGCACAGGATGTACTGTCGTGTGGAAACTTGTGAAAAACAACTCCTAGGCTGGTCAACTACAGCAACGAAAGATCGTGAGCCTATGGATCTTTCGCCAGGCATCGCAGGTAAAACATCGGAGATGCGGCCCGCGCTCGTATCGTAAACAAAACGTCGTTCTCAAACTATACAAGAGCGGCGAGACGAAACAGATTGCTCCCAGCTCCCAGCTCTCGGCTCCGAGAGGTGCTCAGGGCAGCGCAAACTAGCGCATCCGTGTTATCGTGATCACGTGGACACCGTTGAGCCAACACTGGGAGGAGAAAGTCATGACATCAAACAAAACATGATAATGACGTAGCCATGACTCTGACGTAGTGGCTCAATGTTAGCTGCTCCAACTCCGTGGTATTGACTGCGCTGTTGATTGCGCCTCACGTCGCACGCTAGAGTTAGCAGATTTCGGCGACTTGGCTCATTGGAAAGTTTGCTGGCCAGTTTATTAAATATATAGACAGAATTAGATCGTAATAGTTTACATGTGGCCTTCCTAGAGGATACTGAAGAGGATTGCACAGTTTTCTCAATATCAAAAATGAAGCGGAGCATTACAGTCCCACGGCTCAATATCAAAAATGAAGCGGAGTTCCCTTTAAGCCTGCTTACGTGTAGGAATGCGAAAGCATTATAGTCCCGTGGGTCCGGCGGTGACATCACGCTCCCCCACTGCGCAGGCGCGGCACCCCCGACGTCATCACGGCTTCCGTGACGAAGCATCTGCGTTGCTGTGCTTTTCTATGCGTTTTATTTACGAAGCGCGTCCGCTTTGACCTTAAACGGCGCCTGCTTTTCTTGCCCGCCGGCTTCACGGTGTCTGTGACGAAGCATCTGCGTCCGCGTTGACCTTGAGCGACGCGTGCTTGATGACGCATTTTTATGTCCATCTTTCGGGCACAACGCCGACGCCGCCTTTTTCGCGTAATGGTACGTATAAGCTAGCTTTCGCCTTAAAAACATGTGAATCCGAAAGGCAATATTGTATCCTTTCTTGCTCGCGACCTGTTTGGTCGAAAGAAACGCCACACTTATATTTTCCTCTTGGTCAAGTCATGACGCATGACCCCATGATGCGATGCGTAATTCACTTATGAGGTGAGACAAAGGTATTTTCATTAGTTTCTCGATTCTTTATTGCCAATAGTTTCTAGGCAGAATTAACACAGTTTTCTGGTAGTTTGCCGATAGATTTTAGGTTAATTACCCGGAAGTCCCTAATTGCAGTTGCGTTTTTCTCCGACCTTCACATTTTCTAGATGGACTCTCGAGGTTTTTCTCACTAAATAAAATACTATCGATAGTTTTAGGATAGTTGACTATCGATAGTATACTATCCATAGTAGTATCGATAGTTTTGCAATAGTCGACTATAGATAGTACTATCGATAGCGTTTTACTATCGATAGTTAAACTTGGCTTCCCCTATAGACAGTTTTGCACCTCCAGACGACACGAAACGAGAGACAAAAAAGGAGCGTCTACAAAACCTGTGCTCTTAATGCCCGGATGTTAGACTTCAGGGCGGCGGCACGGACACTGAGCGCTTTGGGGCTCCGGGCTGCCTGAAGTTCAGCGTGGTGGCATGGCATGCATGTAGAACTAGGATGCGAGTCAACTTCATGATGCTGTAGGTTAGGTGCCGCACAGTGTTCCCGATTCAGGCGGTATACACCTAAACTGAACTGGTATACAGCGGTGCACACAGTGCTACACCAGATGTACGACGGCGTACTTCCTCTACCTGATCTTAGAGGCTGCACTCGTAAATACGACGAAACGGTGTACGCAGGTGTAAGAGCTGCAACGCATCTTGAGATTAACCACTCGAAAATCGCACCAGATTGAAAACACGCGAAACTACTTTCGCACCGTTTATTTTTCGTTTAGCAAACGTCTTAGAATTTACGGGCAATGCCCTAGTTCTTTTTTTTTTTTTGTTTTCTTTTGTGGCTTTTGCGTGTTTCGAATTTCATGAGACTTTCGGCCGGTTTTTTTTTTTGAGCCAGTGTTTGATATCGAAACTCCGTGCGGGAAGCCTATAAAAACCGAACTCGCCTACCCCCAAACGGCATCGATGCGGAGATGCGCGCGGGTTCGTCTCGCCAACGCAACGTAGGCCGGCCGCGGGCACCTCACGAAGGCGAGGAAAAGACCTAACATGGCTGTCGTTTCATGGCACGTGAATTGACCATCGAGAACCCCATTTCACGTAGTCGAAGAGGAATTAAAAAAAAAAAAATAATAATAAAGGAACGTACGCTTCGGCTCGAGCCGAACGCTAGGTTTTCTTGAAACTGAACGGAAGGTCGGAACACATGTGCGGAAATTCAAACGTGAAACATCAACGCACAAAAATTGAAACAGGAAAACATAGTTCCACTTTCTTTGTGGAAAGACGAACAACACGAGGGTATTTGTGGTAGAGAAGTAGCGGATATGCTTTTGGGGGATCATATTTGCAGTGTCTATGCAATATAACTACCCTCGGATCTCAAAAATGACGATCGTTAAAACAATTTCCGCACCTTCCGATCTTCGTCCGATTTTAGAGTTTTTCACTCACGTGTTCCATCCTTCACAAACGCAAACGCGTTTAGTACATAAACTTGTTCGGGCAGTTGTGCCGTCATCACGCGCACTGACTGACCCGGGCGAAGCGCGAGCGTCGGACGGACCCACCGGATACCCACTGACGAGTCTGTCGTGCGACACCTCCTGCTGGACGTCGTCGTCGTCGTCGTCGTCGTAGTCATCGTAGTCGCCCTCGTAGTGCTGCTGCAGGGTGTCCCCGCGGTCGGGCCCGCTGGCGCCCAGGGCCAGGGGCAGCAGGAGGATCGCGAGCAGCAGACGGCACCCCATGACCGAAAGACGACGGCGGATAGGCGCGGCACGAGAGCCCGTCCAGCGAGCGCGGGCGGGCGGGTCCTCCCACGCGGAGAACACGTCTCGCCGCCGCCGCCGGGGCGACCGACACACCACCGACGGCACCTGTCCGTCGCTTGCGTGTCCCGCTCGGCTACTCGGAGGGCGGCTAGCGCAGAGTCCTTCCCAGTCCTCGCTCGTTGTTCGAGCGTTTGAGCTGACGACCCCAGGGCCTAGCAGCAGACGATACGGACCATCCAAGTGAATGGGGTCGGTGGTCGTAGTGCGGGGGTCGTATTGCTTGGTGTATTTGGAGCGGTTTTGGAGTGCTGTTTCGTTGGTATCTTTTTTGGCACGCGCTCGCATCTACAGCACTGAGGTTTGTGCATGGAGTGCTTTTGGATCGCTCCAAATCCACAAAGAGAATTTCATATAATTCCCTCCGAGCGTCACTGGGCCCCTTCTCGAATGCCACGTGACATTTGTTACGTTTTGAAGCGCTCCTCTGGTCCGACCACTTTGGTGGTGACGTTGAAGTCGATTATAAATGCGCAGGACAACCGGCTCCAGAGGTTTACCACACCGATTCGATCGCTTTCACTCGTGCTATCAACCTATACTCCTACTTCATCTACACCCTGACAACAATCCCGTGCAGCCGCTGTTCAGCATTAAATATTCAGCAACACTCACACTGCATTGGAATGACTTCGATGCCTCGTAGCATCCTCTTCGATTTATCGTAATTGGTGAAACGGAGTATAAGAAAGTCTTAGCTGGGACTGTGTAGAAGAAAGCAGTGACAAAGCTAGCGCACGAGCGGGGTGGCACGCGAAGTTGCGAAGTCTCAAGGAGTCGAGCGCCCCAGGCTTGGCATGCGGGCTTTCTTTCACGCAGCTTTAGCTAAGACTGTTCCTGGCAAGCCGGTCCAGGAGTCTCGGACACAACTGCGTTGCCTTACAATGGAGCGCAGCAGCCGTCCCAGCCAGTCCAACGCCGTCAACATATCACATGATGTGCGCTCTAGTGCGCCCGTTTTCGAAGGTCACGCGAAACTTAAATGGCATTGGACTGGCTTAATTAAATGGATCGTAGTGTCCTCCGTGGATCATCTTGAGGATGTCTTTCGGCGTTCAGTTTTCCTCAGACTCGGTGGTGCTGTTTCGGGGTTTATTCTTTACCCACCAATTCGGTGTTTTCCGGTGTCAATATACGGTGTCGAGAAAAACTCTGTTTTTATCGGAGCTTGTGTAAAGAGATAGGGGCATGGGATTTCCCAATCTCCAGGGAACATGCGCGTGCCTCGAATACTTGGAAAATGTCTTGGTATCAATAAGAACAGCGTAAAAACGTGTGCGTCAACTTATTGCGAAATTGTTTCTCTTCTCGTTAAGCTTTAATCGCTACATAAAACGTCTAAGAAAATGAGGTATCTAGAAAAAAAAAAAAAAAACAGCATTAGTGGCCTGGGTTTATTTGACCGATTTGTTGATCCTTCCATTAAATACACATTTATTTTTGCGATTGAACCATAATTCTGCTCTGAAATCAACAAGCTGTCTTTTATATTGCGATTGTTTGAGACATCCTGCCTTGTAGATTCCAGTTGTTTGATAGACCATGCCCTTTACAATTTAAGTTCGATAGATAACGTCTTTCATATTCAAATTTGATATATAATGTCTTTTATATTCCTGTTGTGTACGGATGCAACCTTGTATATTCAGTTTGATAGATGATGGCTTTGATATTCCAGTTGTTTGAAAGATAATGAATTGTATATTCCAGTTGTTTCATGGATGCTGCCTTGTATATGCAGTTATTTGATAGATTTCAGTTGCTTCATGGGTGAAACCTTACATATAGAGTTGTTCGATAGATAATGCTTTTTTATATTCCAGCTGTTTCATGGAAGCCGCCTTGTATATTCAGTTGTTTGATATATAATGCCTTTAATATCGCAGTTGTTTCATGGATGAGAGCTTGTATATTCACTTATTTGATAGATAAAGCCTTTTATATTTCAGTTGTTTTGTAGATACTGTCTTGCATATTCCACTTGTATGTTAGACAATGCCTTTTCTATTCCAGCTGTTTCGTGGATGCTGCCCTGTGTATTCAATTGTTTGATATATAATGCCTTTTATATTCTAGTTGTTTCATGGATGCAACCTTGTATACATTCAGTTGTTTGAGAGACGATGTTTTTATATTCCAGTTGTTTGCTAGATAATGCCTTTTATATTACAGATGCCTCATGGATGCTGCATTGTATGTTCAGTTGTTTGATTTATAACGCCTTTCATATGCTAGGTGTTTGGCAGATAATGACTTTTATATTCTAGTTGTTTGAACGATAATGTCTTTTGTATTCCAGTTGTCTGATAGATATTGCCTTCTCTACTCCAGTTATTTCATGAATGCTGCCTTGTATATTCAGTTGTTTGCTAAAAAAGACTATTATATTTCAGACGTTTGATATACTGCCTTATAATTTCAGTTGTCTGATAGATAATGCATTTTATATTGCAGCTGTTTCATAAACAATTCCTTCTATATTTCCAGTCGTTTGAAAGTTACAGCCTTGCACATTCAAGTTGTTTGACATATACCGTATTTTATATTCCGGTACTTTAATGGATGCTGCGTTGTATATTACAGATGGTTAATATATAAGAGATTTTATATTCTAGTTTTACAGCTTCCAGTTATTTGATAGATCATGCCTGATAATGAATTTTATATTCCACTTCCTTGATAGATACTGTCTTTTATATTCTGGCGGCTTGATAAATACTGTCTTGGATATTCAAGTTGTTTGATAGATAATACCTTGTATGGTATTCAAGTTGTTTGAGATTGAGATGTAATGTATTTTATATTCCAGAACGTTGTTTGGTAGATAATACACTATATATATTCAATTTGTTTGATAGATCATGCTCTTTATATTACAGTTGGTTGATGGATGCTGTCTTGCTCATGCAAGTTGTTTGGTAGATACAGCCTTTTTATACTACTGGGTGATTCAAGGAGAGGCCAGGCTCTTTAAATCGACCGCAAAATTCGGTTTCTTACCGTATCGCGCTAAGATTTTGTGCAGCGTTGCCCACAGGTGGTGCATTTTTTTTTGTAAAACTTGCAAAGAGCGAACTTACCTGAAGAAAAAGTAAAGAAAGAAAAAGGCTTAGCTCCTATGGAAACGCAGCGAAGCCACCGGTCTTCAAACAACACGGCGCCGTTTCGCACGGGAGACAAGAGATGGCGCAAGCGGTCGCGACGCCAACTTCCGCCAACGAACGAGCATACGACGCCGAGAGCCGGCGTCTTTAGCAGACAAGCAACTGCAGTTCCTTGTTATTACCGCGCCTGTTTTTGTTTCTGCGACTGTCGCCGCCTGCGGAACGCGCGCGCGCTTTTGAGTCGAAAAGATTGTCTGCTAAAGACACCGGCTCTCGGCGCCGTATGCTCGTTCGTTGGCAGCGTTCGTTGCGCCATCTCTTGTCTCTCGTGCGAAACGGCGCCGTGTCGTTTGAAGACCGGTGGCGTCGCTGCGTTTCCATAGGAGCTAAGCCTTTTTCTTTCTTTACTTTTTCCTCAGGTAAGTACGCTCTTTGCAAATTTTACAAAAAAAAAAAAAATGCACCATCTGTGGTCAACGCTCCACAAAGTCGCAGGGCGATAAGTTAAGAAACCGAATTTTGCGGTCGATTTAAAGAGCCTGGCCTCTCCTTGAATCACCCAGTAAATTTGTTTGATAGCTAATGTTTTGGTTACATTTCAGTTTCGTTTGATTAATGCGTCAATGAAAAAGGCACTACTTGTAATAATGCCTCACATCAAAACAACTTTTGTTTTGTATATAAAGAAATAACTACGCAAAAGGAATGCGCGAATTTTCTAGAAAAACAAAAAAAAAGGCTGGTCTGTCGAATACACCTGAAGAATTTAACAAACGGGTGCTTGGCGCGTTTACCAAGACATTTGTGCCCCCGATAAGTCTTTGCATAGAAAGTACTCGCGCTTAAAAGACCGCATCGATATGAGTTGACTTGCACCGGAACGACATATGCTCCAAAGTCCTAGACCGGACCTTGCGTGCACTTCTTTTTATTACATTAACCGACAAGCTATTAAACAAATTCGGGGTTCACGAGTTCCCAGGCATGTGGGGTTCACGATTTCTTCCACTGATCCAGGACGGGCAAGGTGAGGGGAACCCTCAAGCCTAGCATCGAATGGCACTTCACGCGCACATCGGGAAATCGGAAATTGTTTCTGAAAACTTGGCGGCGCGCGGGGTGCGTAGAAACGGCCTACACTGAGCATCAAAAGAAAAAAGACGACACCAGACTCCGAGAGGAGTTGCCGGGCTCAAAGTTAGTATTTGTAAGCCAGTGTGTGAATTTATATGCAAACAAACAGCATACATCCTTTCATGGCCCTCATCGGGTGTCATTGTGCCTCTACGTCTTCGTTGGCCGAGACCCAATTTAGGTTGTCATAACATGCGCGACAACCACGCACGCAAGCTTCAACGCCCTCAACAACTATTTTGAGACGTTCTCCTACTGTTTGTATTTTCCTTCGACTTTATATTTTTCTATTTTTTCGGCACCAGCCTCAGGTGTTACATTATGATTAAAATTAAACCCATACTTTTAAAAAGACAATTAAATAGATGAAATAGCGGCTAACAATTGGCATCACCGTTTTAATTCGACGTTTCTATAAATATCGACAATTTCGGCAAACTCTTTTGGCGCGTAGAAAGGGTAACTTCTAGGGATTCTTGCAGAATGGTTCGTCCGCAGTCGACCATTGGGAATTACTTTACAATCGCGTGAATCTACTGGAAAGAGACAATCAGTTTGTAAGTTTTTGAGAGTAAAAGCGCTAGAAACAACGGACAAGTAAAAGAAACGAACAACACAGAGCGCTACTTGCAACTGAAGTTTATTCTCGGAAAACACACATATACATATACACCGTGAAATCACGACATGTACTACAGAAATGCGACATCACCCAATCAGTGCTTGTCTGTCCGCTATCTACTTTACGAAAGATTTTAAAAACGCCACCTCACAGCCAAACAGGGCTATTGTGGGTGACACCAGCGTACCTGAAGAGGTAGTCAAGATTCTGGAGAAAGGACCCAAGTTTGCATGCGAGACAAGCCTCAAGCCTCCGGAAATGTTAACGCTAGTCAGAAATGTGGGAGATAGAGCGCAACAGGATGAGAGGGAACGAAGCATTTTGGATGGGGTTGACGCCCTCCCTCGGAGATGTGGGGTGCCCCGAAAGGTCCTAACGCGGGAAAGGTTGTATCCTTCTGCTTGGAAGAACGCCTCAAGTTGGTGTTGGCAGATAAGGAGGGGGGATTCGTTTTTATACCCGAAGGTGATTTTTTGGTTAGGGGAAACCAGGCTCTGGAGAAGAATGTTAAGGAGGTGGAGAAGGTTTCACTTACGAAGATTAAAGACAGGGCTATTGAAATGATTCAAAACCTGGGCCTTGACAGATTGAAAGCGTCGGTCGTACGAGCTAAACGTCTTCACCTGAGCATCTTTTTCTCGGTTAAAACACACAAGGAGACTAGGCCCTTCAGGGCGATAGTCACGAAGAAGGGGTCGAGGCAAACACAGGTGTCGTCGTACCTTCAACGTCACCTGTCGCAGCTTCATTTACGTGATCCTTTTAGGGTCAATAATTCCGAGAGTGTGGTGGAATTCCTTAAAGATTCAAATCCCGGTACTTGTGACGCGGTTTCTTTCGATGTCGAGGACCTTTTTTATTCTATCTAAAATGAGGCACTTTTCGAGGCGGTTAGAGAGGCTATTGAAACGTTTGGTATTTAAAGTTTCCGAATGAGTGTGGCGTGTATGAGGAGGGGTTTTTAGAATTGTTACGCTTCTATCTGAGCTCCACCTATGCTGTTCATGAAGGAGTAAAGCTCGTACAGAAGGAGGGTGTATGTATTGGGACGAGCGTGGCGCCCGTGCTGAGCGACCTGTCTTTAGCAAAGTGTGACAGAGATATTGTAAGCCGATTGGATAAAGAAGTCATTCGTGTTTTTAGGTATGTAGACGATTACCTGGTGTTTTTTCGTTCGAAGAAGGGTTCTGAAAGAGAGTGCTTCATCTCAAAAATGTTAGGAGTGTTTAGGGACAGTGCATCAGGACTCAGTTTCACCAGTGAAAGTCCCGCGGATGATAGCTTACAGTTTTTAGATCTTAAGATTTTATTTCGGAATCCACATGTTTGTTGATTTTATTGCCCTAGGGATAAGAAGGGGGTGTTACCATTTGATTCTAATCACTCGAAAGTAATTAAGAGGCGCATTGCCTCTACATGCCTGAGGGCTTCCTTAACGAAGTCTTGCCCACATAAGATAGAAGACAGCTTTAGGTTGCAGGTATTGAAGCTAGAAGAAGGAGGCTTTCCACCTACACTTCTTGTGGGGGTGGCAGAGGGCTGGATAAAGAAACTTCGGGGAGGATGTGGTGTTGTAGGAGAGAAGCCAAGGCGTAGGCCAGTTGTAATACCTTATGTGCATAAGGTGAGCCACAATATAAAGAAAGTGGGGCAAAAACATGGGGTTCCTGTATTACTTTCAGCTCCTCAAAAATCGGGCAGATTGTGTGGAAAAGTGGGACGAGGGGAGATACGCGTCGGTGCCTGTCAGAAGAAATATAAGACGTGATATGTGGAGTGTAGCGAGGGCGTGGTTTACAAGATTCATTTATCATGTGGCAAAGTATACATAGGCCAATCGGGACGTTGTATAAATGATAGGCTCAGGGAGCATGCACTGTCAGTTCGATCGTCACCCTCGGGAAATCTGGCTGTACACTGTGACAGATGTGGGTGTGTCCCGAAGTTTGACAACACCATTATCTCGGCCCGAAACCGAAGCAAAATGACAAGGGAGATATCAGAAGCGTTTTTCATAACTGAGTGCGTTGAAGGAACGTGTGTCAGCGCTCCATCGATAGCCCTGTTTGGCTCTGAGGTGGCGTTTTTAAAATCTTTGGTAAATTAGATAGCGGACAGACAAGCACTGATTGGGTGATGTCGCATTTCTGTGGTACAAGTCGTGATTTCACGGTGTATATATATGTGTGTTTTCCGAGAATAAACTTCAGTTGCAAGTAGCGCTCTGTGTTGTTCGTTTCTTTTACTTGTCCGTTGTTTTTAGCGCTTTTACTCTCAAAAACATAGATCACCAACTAGCCCAAGTGCATATCCTTCTACAGTTTGTAAGTACTACGAGGTATTACGACTTTACTAATGCCATATTAAGATGTGTCTATACCGTACGTCCTGTAAAAACTCCGTACACAAGACGTCTCGAGGTATGTGCCAAGAAACGCAAACCTCAATGATTATGTATTTTTGAAAAATATATGTGTTCAACTAACATTTTTATTAAATAAAACTTGAAACAAAATTTGTTTTTCTTCTCAGCGATTCATAATTTGGTTAACCTTTTCACATTTAGTCTTGAGGAAAACATACGGTGTTCGAAAACAGGTGGACACTACGCCACTTAGCCGTGTGCGCGATTTGCACATGGACGGTGCCACTGGTAAGAAAAGATAACATTCGAAACATTATGGCAAAAAGCATTCTGCTGGCTTTAGGCAGCATGAGCATTAACGCGCTTTTAACACATTACACTAAAATATGTATTGTAGAACATTGGTCTGTTTTGAAACTGAGGAAGCACATGTCGGAGGGAGCCAGACGTAGCCACCAGCTACGTTGTCAGTAGAATACTTGCCAAGCGACATCAACCTTCGTTAGCCTTTCTGCGGTATTTGAAGAATATTAATCCACTATGTAGGAGAGCACGGAACTGAAAAAAAGTCTATTGTATGTTTTGTATTCCGTACTTCACAGATTGCTAATACGAGGTTAGATCGAGAAGTATCCAAAATCGCCACTAGAGGGATGCATTTTACGAAATATTCTTATGTCGTTGTGTTGACAACAGTCACTTGATTGACCGCAAATGTGATATTGATCTACAAAATAGTCTGATTTTGACAAGAATTCAAGTTATATAACCAGTACGTCTTTTCAAACAATCAACCAAGTGTGTTTTTGTTTGGTTTTTCAGGGAAAAACCGCCACGAAAGTTAAATCCAGGCTGGAATGGAGGCTGTTCTTGGGGATTGATCACCTTCATTTTACACCGCGAGTTTCTGGGTTTCAGAATTCCAGCGTGGCCGCACGCGCACAAGTGATGAGCCACGTTCAGGACGCCCATAAACGGCTACCACGCCAAAAATACTAGATAAAATCAATGACACGATTTTAACACATCGCCGAATAAAAGTACGTGGTATTAAAAAAAAAAAAAGAAAGCCGTGGGAATTCTACAAAATGAATTTGGTTAAAAAAGAAAGAAATAAATAAAAAGCTTTCTGCGACATGGGAGTCGCATTTTCACACTTCGGAACAAATGCTCCGCATTCCGCGTATGCTCTGGATCAGAAAACAAATTAACATAATTAAAGTTCTAACCCCTTCCGCATCCGCCGTATACTTTTGATAAGGCTCCCTCAGATTTGCACTTGTTCCCGAAAGCCGAAACACTTCTGATTGGAAAAAAGAGTTCGATCGATTAAAGAGGTCACCGAGACTGTCGAATTGAAGAAAGTCACATCCGGGAGGGAATTGAGAAGCTCGAGAAACGTTGGACAAAGTGTGCCCAGCCTCGAGAGAATTATGTTGAAATATAAAATACAACTTGAATGACACTAAATTTGTTTCTACATTCACCGCGAAAACTTTTCAACCTACCTTCGTACATAATGCGCTAGATGGAATCGGCCAGTGGATCGCGAAGTTTGCACTGTCCTTCCTTGGGTTATTTGGACCGTATTATACGCGTGACTCAATCGGGCCACGAGTGGCACAACGCACCACACCCCCCTTTCTCAACCATCGCTTCGCCCGGCAAGGCGAGATCCGGTGAAATAAAAAATAAGCCTCCGTTATATAATCGCTCAATCAAAATAATATTCTAGGGCGCAATAGCGTCAACTAAGTCGAGAGCAAGAGCTCAAATATTAAAACATATGCAGAGAAAAAAATTTTTTTTTTTCAAATAGCCTAATTTGAAGAAAGGATTTAATCAAATACATTTACAACGAAAAAAAAAAAAATGTAGAGCTATATTTTCGCCACGAAACGAATTTGTAGTTGGCGCCCGCGGGAGCCCGCGGAAAAGTGGCCGCTTTGGTCACGTGATTGGCCGCTATGGTCGCGTGGTGCTTGTGCTCTTTCGGGAGCTTCCTGTGGACTCTAAAGTTACTTATTAAACTTCGTTTTAAGTGCAAAAAAGAAAGAAAAAAAAAGGAAGAGAAAACACGAAAAAAGAAAGAAAAAAGCTTTCTGCGACATGGGAGTCGCGTTTTCACACTTCGGAACAAATGCTCCGCATTCAGCGTTTGCTCTGGATAAAAAAAAAAAAAAAAAAAAAATAAAGTTCTAACTCCTTGCGCATCCGCCGTATACTCCTGATAAGGCTCCTTCACGTTCAGGACGCCCATAAACGGTATACCACGCCAAAAATACTAGATAAAATCAATGACATGGTTTTAACACATCGCCGAATAAAAGTACGTGGAATTTAAAAAAAGCCGTGGGCATATCCTATATCGAATAAAGAGGTCACCGAGACTGTCGAATTGAAGAAAGTCACATCCGAGAGGGAATTGAGAAGCTGGTGAAACGTTGGACAAAGTGTGTCCAGCCTCGAGAGAATTATGTTGAAATATAAAATACAACTTGAATGACACTTTTTAGAGTAACTTAAAGTAACTTTTTAGAGCACATAGGAGGAAGCTCCCGAAAGAGCGCAAGCATCAGGTGATAGACCTGTGCGCCGGTCAGAAATTGACGGCGGCTCGCGCCGGAGTGTTCCCTCCCGGCGGTGGCGTGGATAAACACGTCCTAGAGTGCCTTCATACACACGCGCGCTCAAGTAGGCACCCTAACACGTCCAGCCTCGGCGCGCCACGCTCAGCGTGCTGGCGGCGGCGTGGGGGTTCTCGGCGGCGGCGGCGGCTCAGCGTGGCAGCACATTGGTATACCACACTGATCTCAATGACAATTGCTGGATCGCGCTTCCGGCTTCCCGCTCCCGCAAGTGAAGCCACCGGACTTCACTCGCTTGGGATACGATTTGCGGTTTTGCTAGCCTTTTGCTGCGGTTTTCCAGCGTGCTTAGACACGTTTTCTACTTGTTCGTCGTCATTCGCAGAAGTTTTTTAAGACTCTGTGTATTGTTGAGACTTGCCGTTGTGAACAAGTGGAAAATTTTACGAAAGCGCAGTGTCGCAGGAAAAAGGCACAACTCGTCGAAAGCGAGGGTCTGGCGGCGTGTTCAAAGCTTCCTTGGCACGCCGAAGTGCCGTGTCTCTGTGCCTTCGCGCGCTTGGATACCGACCAAGAATTCGACGCCGTGTGAATGTGTTTTGCCAGTGCAATGTGCGTGAAGCCGTATCAAAAGGTACAACTCGTCGAAAACAAGTGTCCCCGGTCTCGCGGCGTGATCAAAGCTTCCTTGGCACGCCGAGTGATGCATCTTTGTGCCTTCGCACGCTTGGATACCGGTCAAGAATTGACGCCGCACCAAAGTTCTGAACGTGTGTGGCACGTAGATGCCTTTAGACCATTTATTATATATATATATATATATATATATATATATATATATATATATATATATATATATTATATATATATATATATATATATATATCAGACATGTACACGTTACCCAAAAAAAGTAACTAAATACCGTTACTCGTTACTCGCTCAAAAAGTAACTAAATACGTTACTCGTTACCGATTCTCAAAAGGAACGCGTGAGTTACCTCAAAAGTAACGAGTTACTTTCCACGTTACTTTGACGACCAAATACACAACTGTTTTTGTTTCATGGTTTATTGTTTTCTTTTTAGTAGTCATTGCCCTTCAGCAGCAGCTGCCTGTAGAAGTTTTCATCAGTTATGTTTCCCCGCTTCCTTGAAAATACATCTCCCGCGACGCTGAAGAGTCGTTCTACCGACGCGCACGAAGGAACGGCAGTGTTGTGCTTCAGGGAGAGCTGGGGAATCTTCGAGAACTGCGCCTTCATTGAGGACAGCGGGTAATGGGTTATGTGCCTCCCCGTGTTTGCAACCTCCGGGTTTACATTCGGTTCGTACCCGTTTCTAGAAGGTTCAACCAACGAATGTGATTGTGCTCGCTGTGTGAAGGACATTCCCAGCTGTAGAGTTCAGTACAGCAACGTTGATCGCTGGACACATCAGTCGAACCGTTCGACTGACGTGTTCAGCGATATACGTTGCTGTACTGTCATACTGGTTAGTTGTTTTTCGGGTTGCCCATCTGCCTTTGTCACAATAGACGCATACTCAGGTTAGAATAAAAACAAGACCGTTTAAGCGGTGTTGTACACGTTACTCCTCAAAAGTAACGAGATACCGTTACTCGTTACTTGGCCTTCAAAGTAACTAAATACCGTTACTCGTTCCTTTTCTAAAAAGTAACTAATACGTTACTTGTTACCGAAAATAGTAACTAGGTACAAGTAACTCGTTACTTGTAACGCGTTACGTACATGTATGATATATAATATATATATATATATATATATATATTATATATATATATATATATATATATATATATATATATATATCGGCCACGAAGTTCTGGATCGTCCAGCTGTTCCGGTGAGTTGCTATCAATAAAAGGGGGGAGATCTGTACCTGTTCTTATGTACTATTAATCATGGCTATGTTCCAAATCTACTAAGGGATTACGTGGGAGCACGAATAGGGCAACGCTGTGGAGCAAGGAAAGTTTTCGAAAGCAAAAGTACAAGACGGCGAGAATGAAAATCTTTGAAGCGCGGCCGATATGGTCGTGTACAATCTGTTGACCAATTACAATTAGGCGAGCCGCGCTCAAACGTCAAGTGCAATTAAGTAGGTTGATAATGAGCCAGCACTGATCAGTGATGAGGAGCTGTTGTGCACGGTATTGTGTAAATCGTCTAAGGACGAAAAAAAGACGTACCTTCCCCCCATCTTCCGTCGCTAGTGGACGCTGGATTAAGCTCGTTCCTAAACCGCGAGGGCCGCAAGTATACAGACGTCAGAGTAAAGTAAGACGCTGATCCAGAGGCACATACGGCTTCACGCACATTGCACTCGCTAAACACATTCACACGGCGTCGAATTCTTGGTCGGTATCCAAGCGCGCGAAGGCACAGAGACACGGCACTTCGGCGTGCCAAGGAAGCTTTGAACACGCCGCCAGACCCTCGCTTTCGACGAGTTGTGCCTTTTTCCTGCGACACTGCACTTTCGTAAAATTTTCCACGTGTTCACAACGGCAAGTCTCAACAATACAGAGTCTTAAAAAACTTCTTCGGCGAATGACGACGAACGAGTAGAAAACGTGTCTAAGCACGCTGGAAAACCGCAGCAAAAGGCCAGCAAAACCACAAATCGTATCCCAAGCGAGTGAAGTCCGGTGGCTTCACTCGCGCTGCAGCGAACAAGCGGGGAAGCGCGATCGAGCAATCGTCATAGAGATCAGTGGTATACCACCCCACGTGACTAGTGGCGGCTCCCGCGGGCGCCAACTACAAATTCGTTTCGCGCCGTAAATATAGCTCTATTTCTTTTTCTTCTTTCGTTGTAAATTAATTTTAGGACATCCTTCTTTGATCCAGGCTGTTTATTTTTTTTTTTTTGTTTCCTTGGCATATGTTTTTTTAAGATTCGCAAAACTGTGAAGTCTGCTTTCTGGACCCGAATAAAAAAAGTCGTGTTTTTCGCCCACAATGCGGGTGGGGTGGCTCCGTCACGTACCTGAGGACAGAGGTGCGACGTGGTTAATGTGACGACTAAGATGTCGTACGGACCAGTTTAATTAAGTAAAGGAACGGTTACATGGTTGAACAGGTTGAACGTGAAGCCTATCGTACATCGAGCTGGCGCGTGAATCGACGATGATGCATCTCGCGATGCGGATGCTCTCATCAGATCCCCCTTTTTTTTTGTTACAAGTTCATTCGTACAACGGGCTTGACTGTACGACCTGATCTTGTGGTGGTATGCGCCGGTTGGTTCTGCTCTGGTTGAGTAGTTCCACTTGAGGCCTTTGGGTCTTGTGTTGGGCTCGAAACACATGTTCGTGGAGTTTCCCATTCTGCTTGTGTTGGACGAATAAATGAAGTGTTGCGTCGGTATTGTCCACCTCTTGTTCGAACCCAGTATGACCTAGGCGAGGATGCACTCTTTACGATAACTCCGGGAGTCCAGTGGCGATTGTCCTCCCACATCCGAACTTTGTCGCCGGCTCTCATCCAAGGTGTTCTTTTCGAACGCTGGTCAGCGTAGTGTTTTTGTTTTTGTCGCTGGGCGGTCATTTTCTGTTGTACGTTCTCCACAATGTTGGGGATTAATAACGTCTCGCTGAGTGGAATGGTGGTTCTTGTACGCCGACTGAATAGTCGCTGTGTTGGTGATCCCAATTCTCCATCGCGTGGAACATTCCGTAAGTTTAGAAGAGCTAGTTGTACATCACTTCCGTCTTCTGTACACTTCTTCAGTATATTCTTGACAACTTACACGGCACGTTCAGCCAAGCCGTTGGATTTCGGATACCTCGGGCTGGAAGTAACGTGGTCGAATCCCCGCTTGCTCTTGAAATCTTGGAATTCGCGTGCAACGAAGCATGCTCCGTTGTCAGATTCCAGAATTCTTGGGATGCCGTGAGTTGAAAACCATCGCTTGAGGGCTGTGATGACTTCACTTGATGAGGCATTTCGTAACTCACTGTAGTCAATGAAGCCAGAGTAGCTGTCCACGATAGCTATGTTTGTCTTCCCATTGAAGTCAAACAGGTCAATAGCAACCCTTTCCCATGGGAGCTTGGGCACTTCTTTCATCATCAGAGGTTCGCTCGGTGGTTTCTTCTGTTTGGACTCGCAGATGGGGCAGGAAAGCACCAGGCGTGTGATGTCTTCCGACATGCCCGGCCAGTAGATTGATTCTCGTGCTCGTTTCAGACAGCTAGAAATTCCCAGGTGTCCGTCATGAACCCGTTCCAGGACTCTCTTGCGCCATGTCTTTGGAATGACTATTCTGTCGCTTCGAAACAGTAGTCCCTCGTACACAACGAGCTCATCCCGAATTGGCGAGAACAGCTTCATGGTCTCTGTCATCTTGTTGTCGTTTGGCCATCCATTCATGGTAGCTTGCAGTACGTCTTGCAATGAGTCGTCATGTCGTAGGGATTCCTTGAACTCTTCTAGTGTGCTTTGCGACATCGGGACAATTGCTAAGACTTCCATGTCTTGTGTGCAATCTTCGGCTGTCTCGGTTGGGCGGCAATCTCGGCTGAGTAAATCCGCGATGACAAGATCTTTGCCCTTCTTGTAACGGATTGACGGAGCGTAAGGTTGGATGTCGAAAAGTAGTCGCTGAAGTCGTGGAGGTGCCTGTCCTAGCGGCTTCTTGCTAATGGTTTCCAGGGGTCGTTGATCTGTTTCAATCTCCAGTGGTCTTCCGTAGATGTACTGATGGAACTTCCTACATCCATATCTAATGGCCAGTGCCTCCTTTTCGATTTGTGGATAGTTCTGCTGTGCGCTTGTTAGAGTGGAGGATGCGTAAGCCACTGGTTTTCCGTTCTGCAGTAGAACTGCTCCTAGTGCCTTTGAACTGGCGTCGACAGAAAGCGTCATCTTGCCGTTTGTGTCGTAGTAGTCTAGTGTTGGCGCTTGCTTGAGGGCTTGCTTGATCTTTTCTAGAGCGATGCTTTGTTCTTCAGTCCACAACCATGCAATGTCTTGCTTGAGTAGTTTCCTGAGTGGGCCTGTCATCTCTGCCAGGTTAGGGACAAACTTTTGAAGATATTGGAGCATACCCAGAAGTCGCTGAAGTTCGGTCTTGTTCTTCGGGTCTCCAATCCTCTCGATCGCTTCGATTTTGTCTTCGTCGACTTTTAGCCCTTCAGCCGTTAGTACATGGCCCAAGAACTTAACGCTTGGCTGGTTGAAGACACACTTGTCGTAGTTTAGTTTGGCACCAACATCTCGTAGTTTCTGGACTACTTTGTTAGTGTGTTGCTGCAGTTCTTCTTTCGTCTTGGCAAAGATTAAGATGTCGTCCATTGAGTTCGACACGTTCGTTAGGCCCTGTAGGACTTGTGATATGACTTGCTGGAACACTTCGGGTGCAGTTGCAATACCGAATGGGACACGGAGAAAGGTGTACCTTCGCCAGGGTGTGCTGAAGGCAAGGTATTTCTTTGTTTTCTCCGATACTTCCAGTTGCCAGAAACCCTTCTTGAGGTCTTGCAAGGTGAAGACTGTTGATCCCCTGACTTGTGTGACAATCTCTTCCAGCGTCTTCAGTGGATAGTGTCTTCGTAAGAGCACTTTGTTCAGGTCGATCGGATCCAAGCAAATACGAAGTTTGCCGCGTTGCTTGACCAGGACCATTTGGCTGCAGAAAGGTGTTGGCTCGTCAATTTTTCTGATTATTCCTTGCTTCTCCATGTTGTCGAGCTCTTTCTTTACGTCGTTCATGAGTGCATATGGCACCTTTTTTGGCGGTCTGTTTTGCATTTCCGTTTCTGTTTCCTTCAGGTCTGCATCGTACACGTACCCCTAAGGCATCCCATGCCCTTGCAGATGTCGTCTTCGGCATCTATGTGGTTGATGCGTTTCACAAGGTCGAGCTTTTCACAGGCGTTTCTGCCTAGAATTGGTGCTACTTGTCCATCTACAATGATAAACTTGATTTTTTCCGCTTTGCCTCTCACGATGCAAGTCTCTCTAGCTTCTCCCAATACTGAGAGCTTGTGCTGAGTGTATGACACTATGCGCTTGACTGGTGATGAAGTTACTGTCAGGCCTAAGTGGCTGGCTGTCTTGCTTGGCAGCACGTTACACTGTGCACCTGTATCAAGCTTCATCTTGACTGACTTACCACACTGAAACTGTATGGTTTCATACCAGTCATCATCAGAATTCTTTTTCGTGCAGGCTGCGGTTGTGACTTCGGAGATATACATCTCGCCTGTGTCATCGTCGTCATGCTCAACGTCATGCACTGATTTTTGCTTGTTCTTACTTGATTTGCACACAGATGCAAAGTGGCCCACTTTTTTGCAAGAGTTGCATGTCTTCCGATACGCTGGACACTCTCTTTTGCGATGAGTTCCACTGCAGTAGTTGCACTGTCGCTGCTGCGGTTGTTCTGCCCGAGCAGCTGCTTTCCGCTGCCATTTTTTCTTTGTGTTGGTCGCGATTGCGTCCACCTTTGTCTCTATTTCCTTCGTGGTGATTTCTTTCAGCTGTTGCGTAGCTTGCTCGCTGGCTTTGCATATGTGGATAGTCTTCTCTAGGTCGATTGCTGGATCTCCAAGTAGTTTTTCTCGGACGTCGTCGTTTGCTATACCCACAATGAGGCGGTCTCGCAGGAGCTCGTCCGTCAAATCACCGTATTGGCACTTCTTGGCTTGCAGTCTTGCTGCTGTCAAAAACTCGGTGACGGTTTCTCCTTCCTGCCTCATTTCGTTGAATTTGTACCTCTCGTACGCCAGGTTCGTTTTCGGTGTGAAATGCTCTTTGAACGTCCGCTTCACCGCTTCGACGTCTTTCTTTTCTTCTTCGGTGAGCGAGAACGTTCTGTATATGCTCTGTGCTTCCGGTCCGATTACCATCATGAAGTTTGCGACCTGGACCTCCGCCGTCTTCTTGTGCATCTGAACTCACTTGCATACCAGTCGTACGCTTGGAGCCAGTCGTCCCACGTAACCGGAGACTGCGATGAAACCTCCAGAGGCTTCGGTGGTCGGAGTCCGTTGTCTGCCATCTTGAATTGTCGGTGTCGGGCGGCTTCGGCCGGTTGCCTCACGTTCGCTTGATGGGCTCTACTTGAGTCCCGCCGCTCCTTCTGCCACGTCTGTGGCGACTTCTGACACCATGTGACGACTAAGGTGTCGTACGGACCAGTTTAATTAAGTAAAGGAACGGTTACATGGTTGAACAGGTTGAACGTGAAGCCTATCGTACATCGAGCTGGCGCGTGAATCGACGATGATGCATCTCGCGATGCGGATGCTCTCATCACAGTTAATTCTCATAGCCTTCGTGGTTGGCGTCGTGGATTCCACTGACGACCGCCACCAGTGATGCGTGAAGAAAGTGGGTAAGCGCGGTGGAAGTTTCTAAAACCATCCAACATCACGCGAGTAGCAACTAGATACTGCCAAAGTGTGATTTCGCATTACGCGAGTAATGTTTGAAAACAAGTCTTTCAAGCAGACGACACAAAGATTCTCCCTTCGTCGCGCAATTCTTGGCTGGACGCCGGGGCTACCCTCTACACTCTCTTCGTGCGGCACGGCCAACGGAAAGTCCCGACTTCCCTCACCTGGCGCCAAGAGGAGGCAGAAGAAGGTTTTTTCGGTATCGGCGGCAACAGCCCACGAGCTCAAAATCTCTGCGAAGTGTCGCCCGTAAAGCTACCGCATTAAAACAAAATACACGAGTAAAGTGTTCGTGAAAGTGCCTGAAGTTATCTGCCAACTTTCACGCCATCTTGTTTGCATGCGAGTACAGGGCAGGCATCCCCACGCCAGATTCGTTTTACGGAGCACGCAGTTTCCAACCGATAACGTACCAAAAAAAAAAAAAAGATGTACGCGAGTACCCTCCTTGGATGGAGTTAAACAATATTTTATTTATATGCGACTGCCCTGTGGTGTATAAGTAACCTCCTCAGATTGGGGAAGTTCAAGCAATCATTCAGCACCCCCCTCAAACCCCCCTCCCCCTCCCCGGCGTCAAATGTCACTCCTTGCTTGGAGTGCTGCTTAGCTCTAGCACCCTTTGCTGCATTAAGGCGCTCATGTGACACCCTTAATTAGAGGTGTTACTCGGCAACGCTTAGAATTAGGGATGTCGAAAGACTGCTGAGTTCCGTGTTCGCATAGTTCGGCAATATTTCGACTGAAGTTTGAGTATTATGCGCATGCCCAGAAATTGAAAACAAGCTCACGCCACCCGGCAGAAAAGGTGCAAAATGCTTGTTGCGTGTATTATTTAATTGTTTCACCAACTAAAGTGCGAAACGTACCTTTGCTCGCGCTTATATTTTGTAACACTGGCGATAATATAATGAAATATAAAATGAGCTGCGTTATACATTTTTATTTCCAATATGTCAAATTTTGAGTGGAAGTCGGAGAATACGTTCAAGGGCGAAACGTTATCGAATTTTGTTAAAAGTTCGAAGGTTCGGCGAACCAAACGAACCTCAGGCTTGACTAAGGTTTGCGACACTCCTACTTACGACTCAGGGAGTCACCTGATCTCCCTTAGCCTGGGTGCTTCCTAACGCCTTTTACTAGATACATCTAAGAACGGTCGGTCCCCGGCTGACTAGGCTTGGCCAGATCGTGTGCCCAGGCTCGGTAGCCCCGTGGGATGTACTCACGCTGGCACTCGTGGGCGTCGCTGGACGTGGCCCGTCCCCAGGGCTGGTCGTTGAACGAGTCCACGCAGCGCTCGCAGTTGTCCCCTGTCGTGTTGTGCTCGCAGCGGCACACCAGCTGCCGATCGCCGCCGGGGCCCGGATCACACGCCTGGGCGTGCCCGTTGCACTTGCACCTGCGGCCAGAGATCTCTATTTTAGGTTGAAGTAATTCACTCACAACCAGCTCAAAATAATTTTAAAAAATGTCTCTTTCCTTGAGACTCCCGATAAAAAAAAAAAAAACTCAACTCACTGACCCTCGCCTTCAATCTCAAATACTCACCGAACTCGCGAACTCATCAAAGTCGTAAACTCAGCAAACTTATAAACTCACCATCTCAAACTCACTAAACTCGTGAACTCAGCAAACACGTGAACTCAGCAAACGCGTGAACTCAGCAAACGCGTGAACTCAGCAAATTCGTGAATTCACCAAACTTCCAGAACTCACCAAACTTCCAGAACTCACCAAACCCGTGAACTCACCAAACCCGTGAACTCACCAAACCCGTGAACTCACAAAACCCGTGAACTCACAAAACCCGTGAACTCACAAAACCCGTGAACTCACAAAACCCGTGAACTCACAAAACCCGTGAACTCACAAAACCCGTGAACTCACAAAACCCGTGAACTCACAAAACCCGTGAACTCACAAAACCCGTGAACTCACCAAACCCGTGAACTCACCAAACCCGTGAACTCACCAAACCCGTGAACTCACCAAACCCGTGAACTCACCAAACTCGTGAAATCACCAAACTCGTGAAATCACCAAACTCGTGAAATCACCAAACTCGTGAAATCACCAAACTCGTGAACTCACCAAACTGGTGAACTCACCAAACTCGTGAAATCACCAAACTCTTGAAGTCACCAAACTCGTGAACTTACCAAACTCGTGAACTTACCAAACTCATAAGATCACAACACTCACGAATTCATTCGTACTCACGAACTCACCGAACTGACACTCCTTATTCAACCTCGAGCTCACGAGTTTCCGAGGTTTACGAACTCACTCACCCTTTCCTCACGTCTGAGGGTGAGTGAGTTTCCTGATAAGTGAGTTCTGCTGATGCGGGCCTGTGACCAGAGCGGAGTGTCAGGTCGGACAGCAGCGGAGCCCATGACACCCGGAAGTGACAACCAAAAAATCCCGAATGAACGCCCATCTACGGGGAAGAAACACAGGAAGAAAATATTAGATGGACGTTCGTTCGGGAATTCGACGGTGTACGCTTTGGGATAACTGATCGTCTCAGTAAGAGAGATACGAATCAACGGCTGTACAGCATGTATCACGAACAGTGCATTTACAGGCAAAAACGAAACTTCGGCCGAGGAGGGCAACATAAACTAACTGGTTAAGGCGAGCGTGTTGTGATTATGAATACTTAAAATAGAAAGAATAAAAATGCGAATGACTTTCACAGACAACTACACTCTTTCAATCACCATGCCGCTGCCGCATGCTAATGAAAGAGTTGTCTGTGAAAGTCCTTCGTGTTTTTATTCTTTCTATTTTAAGTAAACGTAAAAAAAGCGCGAAAAAAATAATCAAAGACGTTTACAATCCTCTGTAATGCAATTAGAGCCGCAGCTCTTGAGGAAGAGGAAGGGAGGGTACAGAGGAAAGGGTATGCACGGGAAAGAGTTGAGCACGTTGGTTAAACATATTTGGGAGACACCAGCTAAACAAGCCAACCATACAAATGTGAGGAGAACGAGAGAGACGCATTCAACCGCTGGACTATCAACTGCATTTAATGAAACACTTCACCTTCATCGACAGGCTAGGATCAATCAAAACCTAGCTTGCTTCACTTCTTCCTTTTTTCCCGATTTTTAAACTAGGGCGTCCTGCTCGTCTGTCTACTTGTGGGTGGTACTTCCACCTCGCAAGAACGTCGTCTTTTCTCTGGGTAAGGTCACAGATGGTGAACTAACACACATGTCCCCTTTCTCTTCTATGTTTAAAGCTTTTTAAACCTCACGTGCAAACCGATTTCGAAGGTGCCCCATGATGGTAACTTTGTCTAAGTTTGCCTTGCACTTGCAGTCACGGAAATGTAGGGCTAAGTGACCTGCTGCCGTCAAGTTCTTTAAACTATTGGCATGTTCCCGATTCCTATCGTTTATACACCGCCCGGTCTGTCCGATTAAAAAGGCCGGTTGCTGGTTTTCCCTTGACTGACCTTGCGGCACAACGAATATGCCTTATTTGGCGCCGAACACAGCACTTGTACCTCGTGCCGATTTGCCATCTTTTTTAACCTATGTGTAATCCTACGAATATATGGGAGAACCACAAACGGTCTTCTTATCTTCTTTTGCTGTGTGGACGGGTCGTTGCGTCCGCATGTCGTCTTGATGGTGCGGCAAATTCTTCCGCACACAGTTTTCAGCAGTCATGCATGGGGCTCACTTTCACGCATGAGCTTCCAGTCAGGAAGACCATCAAGTTTCTTGATTTGGTTTTGGAGTTCAGAGCAGGTCATGCTTGCTGGAGATACTAAGCCCGTTCAGACAAAGGGTTTCTCCCCTTCTCGTCGCAGCATTCAAAAACTGTTAAGCAGGCAGCAGCTGTCACAGCCCTGTTTTCTAGCCTGAACAAATCATGTGAGCATCAGATCTCCCGAAGCTTCGAGTTACAAATATCCAGACTCGAGGATATATGCGGGCTACCCACGACACGTAGTTGCCTCGGTGTGCGAAAGATTGCGTCAACGTTCGGCTCAAACTTGACTCGAAGCCGAGCGCTGAAGCAGCACTCGTTTCCAATCGGTGTCCAGTGTTGTCCCTCTCTGATTACGTCGTCTCATTCAGCACTACGGCTTTCATATCTAAGAGGTGTTGCATGGCGCCTCCTCCTCTCCGGCTCCGCGCCAGCTGTGCGCGTGACTTTGCTGAAAACAAAAGGGCTCGTTTTGACAAAAACCTGGCGGTGTCTGTCAGTTTGCCAGCGACGGGGAGAGAGGGAGAGGTTGACGCGTGCTGACGTCAGCGCTTCGGACCAATGGAAACGTCGCACGCGTCACCCTCTTCTCCTCTTTCTCCCTCTCTTCCCGGCACTCAGAAACGAAAGACACCGCCGGTTTTTCGACAAAACAAACTTTTCTAATGCTAACGCATTAAAAAAAAGAAAAAAAAGATCATAAAAGGCAAAAGAACATCCAGGTGTTGTCGGCGATGTGTTGTTCTATGGCCGCAACAGTCGGCAAAATACGAATGCGCCACCAGACGCGACCGAGAAGGCGAAGAAGTTTCAGCGACCGACGAAAGCGGATTAAGAGGCGCCTGGCCGGGTTACCGAGCGCTAGCCTGCAGCTCCACGCGCTTTCTACTTGAGTGTTGTCTCAACTCTACGAGGGGGTGATGAGGTGATTTGTTAGGGGATAGCCAAACCAGCATCAAGCAAACCTCGTGTTCTTTTTGTTTTTGTTTTGTTTAAACAGCCCATCTTTACGACTTTTTCTGTCTTTATACATGTATTCAATACTCGCACTTTCTTCGTCCCCTTCAACCTCCATAATTGGGACACGATGAAGTAAGGTGGGACCTCGCATGACGCATCTTAAAACTGGTCGAGCAATATCACAAACAAAACGATAGTAATTGCTACTTTGATACTAAGAAGGAGTAATGTTTGCGGCCAAACCAGACAAAATGAGAAAACTTAATTAAGCACACTCGTATAATTCTTCGGCTGTTCCTGCATCCAGAGCTTGACTTCTCATTACCATGTTGCACTGCAAGATGATTTATTTCGAATAATTATTTGCTAGACGAAATCGCATTAGTAACTTGGCAATGCGTCTCTCCCAAAGGAGGGGGGGGGGAATGGAATTTGACACCCTCCTCCCCTGGGGGGACTAAAGGACCAAGACATCGCCGCCTGCTGTGATTGGTCGGCTCCGCGCTGCTGACTAATCGCAGCAGGCGGCGATGTCCCGGTCTCTTGGTCCAGCGTGTGGTCTTGCCAGAGGCAATGACAGACGGGGCTGTGAGCCCACACCCACGATTGCCTCTGCTTCCACTTCCGACTGCATTGCCAACACACACATACACGTGGTCCCGCCGTGTACATCACGGCCCCAGGTGTCTCCACTCCTCTCCATCCCATTGTCTTTCCCTGTCGGGTCGGCCTGTGTCCACCAACGTTACTAGATGAGGTCAGTTACGCAACTCCCGTGGAGGGCCGGTACCACCTCACTCCCTCCAGTCCGCCTCCCGTCGTTTGAAGCGCCATCTAGATTTTTGTTCCATAGCTGTGTGTTCCATAGGGTACTGTGGAACGCCATCTAACGCTGTGCTTCGAACCGAATACACGAATACACTGCAGTCAGTGGCGTAGCCAGGAACTTTTTTTCGGGGGGCGGGGGGGGGGGGGGGGGGGGGGGGGGGGTGTTGAGGTAGTTTGGATGTCCATGACTTGGATGCGGAGAGGGGGAGGGGGGTCAAAATGCATGTGTATATTATAGGGTTGCCTGAATTTCAAAAAAGGCTGACGCCCCCCCCCCCCTTCCCCCCCCCCCCCTTCCCCTGTCCTGGCTACGCCCCTGAGAGACTGCAGTTACCATAGCAGCCGTCCAAACCAAAACGGTGGCCCGTTGAAAGAGGGGAAGCGAACCGTGGTGGGAAAGGGGGGGTATACTGCTTGTGCATCCAGCGTCTATGGGCAGTTCCGTAACTGAGCTAATCTACAAGTTTTTCCGCTTATTTTAATCCAAACGATGGTCAATTTAATCCAAGTGCCATTCAATTTAATTCAAGTACCATTCAGTTTAATCCCAACGCTACCCAATTTAATCCCGGGGTCAGTAAATTTAATCCACATATACAGGCATGCATTTGTTTTCAGTGGTCGTGTTTCGCTTACCATTTTTTTCTTTTATAAGTTGGAGTAATTGTTTATAAAATTAAATTTTGTGGGTTACAACTGATCTTATGATCACTGTTTCGATCACTTGGAGTTACTAGTCGCACGATTGTCACGATTGACGAGGCTTAATAGACGTGTTGATTACTCTTTTTTTAATCTCGAGTTACTAGTGGCACACTCGACTTTATTTTAGATGAATTGGCGTTTCGTTTACTTTTTCTCATTACTTCGATTTATTATTGATACTAGTGAGATGATGCAACTACAACTGTAATTTGTGATTACTCTTTTGATTACTTCGCGATATTATTGAAACAGCTGACTTAATATGGCTTCCACTTCTATCACTTCTACCTATTAATAACGCAAGTTAAATAATAAAAGTTCAACAACATTTTTTATTAATTTCGATTACTTCGGGGAATTACGGGCAATCATATCACTTTGGTATAGACTCATTTTAACTTCTGATTACTTTTTAGTTATATAGTGACGCAAATAACTTTATTTAAGTAAAATATTCATCACTCAGGCGATTACTTTGAGTTATTTTTGACAAATGTTACTTCATATAAGTTCAGCTAAGGTTTGGGTTGCTCATTTGATTAGTCCGTGTTACTATTCACTCAATTGACTTTAAATTAAATCAATTAACTTAGTCGCTACTTTTTTATCTTTCCCCGATATATAGTTTTTTTTTAATATTTCAAATTTGTTCAAAAAAAAAAAAAAAGCCGTGAAAGCTACACTGATACGGTTTGTGCAGGTGAGTTATACTTCCAGGGGGACATAGTATAGGGAGATAGTCGCAACTGTCAGTCGGCTAATTAAGTAAGATTTGTTAATTGACTTTTTAATTAGTGCAAATAGACAGATAGTTCCCATTAGAAACTTGCCGAGCATCATCGAAAACTGCTAAATCAACTCTTTTTAGAAGGATATAACGCCGGGGCAGCATTTTACGCCGTTCTGTAGAAACGCTTCATTTGGACGCGTTTCTAGGTTTCCGTTTCTTATCGGAGCGCATCTCTGCGCCCGCGGTCCTGCTCCCCAGTGGCTGAGACGCGCAACACGTGCGTCCTACTTCCCTCCATTCTACGATGGAGGCGAGGGAGTGGCTTCGCGCCGCGACCACCGGGGAGCAGGACCGCGGGCGCAAAGATGCGCTCCGATAAGAAACTAAAATCTAGAAACGCGTCCAAATGGAGCGTTTTAACGGCGTTTTTACAGAACGCCGTAAAATGCTCCCCCGGCGTTATATCATTCTAAAAAGAGTTGATTTAGTAATTTTCGATTATGTTCAGCAATTTTCTCATTAAACTATATGTATATTTGCACTAATTAAAAGTTAATTAACAAATTTTACTTAATTAGCCGACTGATAGTTGCGACTATCTCCCTATACTATGTTCCCCTGGCCGTTTAACTCACCTGCATAATCCGCATAAGTGTAGCTTTCACGGCTTTTTTAAAACAAATCTGAAAGAATAAAAAAAGAAACATCCTGTATTAGTCTTAAAACTGAGACGATATAAGCATTATTGACATCTTGATTACTTCGAGTTACCTGTGACCTATTTGACTTTTTATTGGCCTAATTGACATATTACACTCTTTCTATTACTTTGAGTTTTTATACAATTAAGAGATTTATTCTCAGCTCAGTTGCCCTTATACTCCCTCTTATGATTACATCGACTTACTATTGACCCCATGGAGTTTCATTCGACCTAGTTGCCATCATGATCACTCCTGTGATTACTTTGGGGTAATAATCAACTGATTTATTATGAGAAGTCACATCATGATTAAACTTGATTACTTGGAGTTACAATATTTACCCAATAAACTTTAATTTGGCCAAATTGACATTTTGATGATTCTCACTTTGAGCTAATATTCAACCAATTGATTTGTTGTGAGCTAAATTGACGTTACGATTCATTAGAGTTACTATTTACTGAATAGACTTCATGTCACCGAGATTGACATTTTGGTTGTCTCTCTTGGTTACTTCGAGTTATTCTACAACCACCTGATCTATCGCCGGTTCTCATTGCATAAGCTGTCTGTGAGGCGACAGTACAGAGATTTGATATTTTTACACAAGGTAGTATGCGGAGAGGTGGGTTTGATGGATTTTGTCCAGTCTATTTATTTCCATGTTCCGACCCATGTCAGCCGGAACATATCAAGTTTTTACCCCGCTTGTACACATCGCGACACTGTTAGCGCGAACACGACGTCGGCGCATTTTCGCATTTTACTTCTAAATAGTACTAGCAAGCACGACATTTTATCGCTTAGATTATAGAACTAAATGAGCTTTTTCCGTAGCAATTAATAACTTGGATGACATCCCTTGGTTTCAAAGAGAAAAACTGGAAAAACCGGCGAACGCTTGTTCGCGCTAACAGTGTCGCGCTCTGTACGTATATACCCTTGGCGTCACCTTTAGCTAGGCTACAACTTGCTTTTAATTCTGCGCGTGAACCTAACTTTAATATGATCTTTATCGGTCGTCGTGATTTCATTTGGCATGTACACGAATGATGTGTTCCCTATAAGCATGGTGATGCGTGTGTATTCTTTGTAATTTACTTCTTGTGTTTTTTGTTTAGTTGTACTAATGACCAGTATATTGTTGCATTTTATATACATAGTATTTCACTTGTTTTGTGCACCACTTATGTTGTTTGTGGGCACAGGAAAAATACCGATTATTATTATTATTATTATTATTATTATGAGCTCAATTCACATTATTATTACTTTTTTGACTACTTTGAGTTACTTTTGACCCAAGTGACTTTAATTCGGCCAAATTGACATTGGGACGACTGCTTTGATTACTTTCAGCAGATATTCAACCAATCGATTTATTGTGAGCCAGATAGACACGATGATTACTCTTTTGATAACTTTGAGTTACTTTGCCCAATGGACTTTATTTCGGCCTACATGACATTGTGATGGCTCTTGATTGCTTTGAGTTGGTATTGATCCAGTGGACTTCAATTCGGCCCAATATACATCTTAGTGACTCTTTTGATTAGTACGAATGATATACCACCATTTGATCAATCATAAGCTGAATTCACAGTAATATTACTATTTTGATTACGTCGAGCTACTTTTGACCCAGGGGACCTTAATTCAGCCTACATGACATTATAACGACTCTTATGATAACTTAAGTTAATATTAAACCAATTGATTTCTTATGAGCCTAGTTGACATTTTGATTACTCTTTTGATTACTTTGAGTTACCCAATGTACTTATTCGGCCCAATATACATTTTAGTGATTATTCTATTACTTCGAGTTATACCCCGAATTGATCTATTCTATTGAACTGAATTACAGAAATATTTCTCTTTTGATTACTTCGAGTTACTGTTGACCCAATAAACTTTAATTCGGCCTAATTGACATTGTGATGATTCTTTTGATTATTAGAGCTAATATTAAAGAAAATGATTATGAGCCTAATTGACATTATGATTACTCTCGTTTATTTAAGTTGATATTGACCCAATGGACTTTAATTCGGCCTATACCCCGTCTCACCATAGAATGGACTAGGGCCCGAAAGCAGGCGGGTGGGCAGAGCACTACCTCAAAGAAGCTTGGATCCGCATTGCAAAAGAGCGCGCGAGAGAAATTCCGATACGCAGAGAAAGAAAAAGCACCAATCTTACACATACGGTTTTCTGTTGTGATAGCGCGCAATTTATATTGGTGAAGTAAAGGTACATGGTATTTAGTCGCATAAACATTCATGACATATTTCGCAAACACGTCAACTGTTTAGAGAAGCTGGAATGCGCCCAGGCAACACCGGCATAAAGTTGTTTTGCCTTAGCCCTAACAATCCAATCCAATCTTTGTGTACGTACTCGGACTCGTATGTCCCTTCCGCACGTGGTCCGTACATACGCTTCCGGCTCCAACACTCGCTCGATCCGACTCATCTCCATTTCTTAATGGCCACTGGTTTTGATCCCGGGTTCTTATCGCCATATCGCTTCCAAACGGTATTTAATCCCTACAGTAGTCTTCAATAGTAGCAAGCAGTTGGAGCCGCCGCGAGGGCTCGATAAGCAGACGAAAAACTCGCCTCCGCATGACGCGTCTTGGCGCACTGATACGCACGACGGAGCAAATATACCACGTGGTTTCTAACAGGCTCGTGATTGGACCCTGCGGCCTGTAGCATTGGGCTTTAGTCCAGCGTAGGATGAGATGGAGTATAATAGATATTGTGATGACTCTTTTGATTACTTTGAGCTAATATTCAAATAAATGATTTATTATTATTGCCTATTTGCCCAAAGTAATTAAAAAGAGTAATTGCAATGTCAATTAGGCAAAATTAAATGCCATTGGGTCAAAAGTAACTCGAAGGCATCAGGAGTATAATAGAAATGTGAACTAACTCATAACAAATCAATTGGTATATAAGCTCGAAGTAATCAAGAGTCATCATAATGCCTATCAGGCCGCGTCTGTGGGTAAAAAGTAGCTTGAAGTAATCAAAAGAGTAATAGTAATATGAATTGAGCTCATAATAGATACATTTGTGGTATATTAATTCTAAGTAATCAAGAGAGTCACCAAAATGTCATTTAGGCCTAATCAAAGTTCATTCGGTCAATAGTAACTCAAAGTGATCAAAAGAGTAACCAGAATTTCAATTGAGTTCATAATAAATCATTTGGTTGAATAATAGCTCAAAAAAATCAAGAGTAATATTAATGTGAACTGAGCTCGTAATAAACAAATTGGTGGTATAATAAATTGAAATAACCAAGTCACAAAAGTCCAAAATGTCCATTGGGTCAATACTAACTCAAAGTAATCAAAAGTTATCATAATGTCAGTTATGCTCTTAATAAATCAGTTTATTGAATATTGACTTAATGTAATCCTAAGCCATCACAATGTCAATTAGGCCAAATTAAATTCCATTGTGTCAAAACTAATTCGAAGTAATCAAGAATAATAATACTGTGAAATGAGCTAATAATAGAACAACTGTTATGATAACTCGAAGTAATCAAGAGTCATCAGAATGTCGATTAGGTCGCATTGAAGTCCATTGGGTCAATAGTAACTCAAAGTAATCAAAAGAGAAACTATAACGTCAATGAAGCTCATAACAAATCAATTGGTTGAATACTAATTCAAAGTAGTCAAGTCCTCAGGATTTCGATTCGGGCGAATTAAAGTTAATTGGACCAAAAGTAACTCGAATTAATCAAACGGGTAATCATAATGTGACTCGAGCTCATAAGTGATCAGTTAGTGTACAATTTGCTTAAAGTAATCACAAGAGTGATCACGATGTCAATTAGGCCCTATCAAACTCCACTGGGTCGATAGTAAGTCGAAGTAATCAAGAGTGATCATAATGGTAACTGAGCTGATAATAAATCACCTGATTGTATAAAAAAAAAACAAAAAAAAACTCGGAGGGTGAGGATTATGTCAGACCAATATCAAGTCAAATAGATCACTAGTTACTCAAAGTAATCAAGATGTCAATAATGTTGATATAAATTCAGTTGTGCGACTAATATATCTGGGAAAGATACGTAACCACTAAGTTAATTGAGTTATCAGACATTTACTCCTTACCAAAAAGGTAACTAAATACCGTTACACGTTACTAGCTCAAAAAGTAACTAAATACGTTACTCGTTACTGATTCTCAAAATCAACACGTTGCGTTACCTCAAAATGTAACAAGTTACTTTTCTCATTACTTTGACGGCCAAATACACAACTGCTTTTGTGTCATGGTTTAATGTTTTCTCTTAAAGTGTTTATCAGTTATGTGTTCCCTCTTGATTGAGAGTACATCTCCGGCGACGCTGAAGAGTCGCTTTACTGACGCGCTCGAGTGAACGGAAGTGTTGCGCTTCAGGAAGAGCTGGTGAATCTGAGATTCCCTCGCTCTCTTTTGTTCTCTTTGCTTTTAAAGTTCCAATTTGGCAATGGGATCTGTGCCTTCCCGTTTTGGAAACCTCCGGGTTCATATTCGGTCTGTACACGATCCCAGAAAGGTTCAACCAACGTACCCTATTGTGTTCACTGGGTGAAGAACCTTCCCGGCTGTAGAGTTCGACTGACGTGTTCAGCGATAAACGTTGCTATACTGTCATACTGTTTAGTTGTTTTTCGGGTCGCCCACCTGCCTCTGTCGCAATAGACGCATATCATCAGGTTCTGTTTAAACGGTGTTGTACAAGTTATTCCTCAAAAGTAATGAAATACTGTTCCCGTTATTTGGCCTTAAAATAACTAAGTACATTACTCGTTCCTTTCATAAGAAAGTAACTAAAAACGCTACCCGTTACCAAGAAAGTAACTAGGTAGAAGTAACTCGTTACTAGTAACGCGCTACGTACGTGCCTGGGTTAATTTAAAGTCAATTGGTTCCATAGTAACGCAGATTAATCAAAGGAGTAACCCACATCTTATCTGAACTTTTATGTAGTCGCATTCGTCAATAATTCGAAGTAATCGATTGAGTAATGCCAATTTTGCTTCCATAAAGCTTTTGTGTCAATAATAGATATATAACCAAAAAGTAATCAAAAGGTCAAATTAGCTTCTATGAAGTTATATTTTTGTCAATAACTCCTCAAAGTAATCAAGCGAGTAAGAAAAAAATAGTTGAGCTTCAATTATGTAAGTTGTGTTATTAATAGGTCGAAGTAATTAAAAGTGAAAGCCATTTTAAGTGAGCTGTGTCAATAATAGCTCGAAGTAATCGAAATAGTAATCACAAATTGTAATTGGAAATACATAATCTCAACTGAATCAATAATAAATCGAAATAATAAGAAAAAGTAAAAAAAAAAACGTCAATTCAGCTAAAATAAAGCCGAGTGCGCCACTAATAACTCGGGGTTACCAAAACAATAATGAACATGCCAAGTAAGCCTTGTCAATCGTGCGACTAGTAACACCAAATAATAGAAATAGTGATCAAAATATCAGTTGTTTCCAACAAAATCTAATTGTATAAACAATTACTTAAAGTTTTCAAAAGTGTAAGCGAAACAGAACGCTGAAGACAAATACGTGCATGTACAAGATGTCACACACACAAAAAAAAAAAAAAGAAATTGCAGTTTTTTTTTACCGCAAACATAAACTAGGCATCGCCGAACGCTCCTTCTCCGCCCAAAGATAGCGCTAGAGGTCACAACCAGATGCCAAAGTTTCAGCCCAATCCGATAACTTAATCAAGAGTTATAACTGATTTTCTGAAAATTTCAATGGAAACATGGCGCCCATTTTTGCCCGTTTTCGGTTTCTGGTGCCATAGAGTCCCATGTATTCAAAAACTTCGTCGGCCACCATTTTCCTATTGAACTTTTCAGAAAATCACCTATAACTTTTCAATAAGGTATCAGATCGGGCTGAGACTTTGGCGTCTGGTTGTGACCTCTAGGGCTACCTTTCGGTGGAGAATGAGCGTTCGGCGATGCCTAGTTTATGTTTGCGGTAAAAAAAAAAAAAAAAAAAAAAACTATATTTTTTTTTGTGACACCCTGTATAACTTGTGGATTAAATTGACTGACCTCGGGATGAACTTTGGTGACGCTGGGATTAAATTGGGTGGCATTTGAATTAAATTGGATGGCACTTAGATTAAATTGACCGTCCCTTGGATTAAAATGAGCGGGAAAACCTGTAGTAGCGTTGATGTCCAGAGAGTATGGGGAATGACGGGCTGCGGCCGGTCACGTATTAATTTTCCCTTTAAATTAAAAAGGGTACACAGAATTTGTGTAGGTCACGTGACGTCAATTTTCCTGCTAAATCTAGCGGGGAAACTGAACATGAGTATAGGTCACGTCACATCATGTCAGTGACGTCAATATTTCCGCTAACATTAGCGGGGAAACTGAATCCGTGTATAGGTCACGTGACATGAGGTCATGCGACATCATTTTCTCCTCTAAATTTATCGGGGAAACTGAATTGTCGTTGAGGCCACGTGACGTCAATTTTCCCGCTAAATCTAGCGGGGGAAACTGAATTTGTTTGTAAGCCACGTGACACGAAGTCATGTGACCTCATTTTTCCCGCTAAATATAGCCGGGAAACTGAATTCGTATTAAGGTCACGTGACGTCAATTTTCCCGCTAAATTTAGCGGGTAAACTGAATTTATGTGTCGGTCACGTGAACGGCGATTCGATTTTTGTCTGACAAACGGCTCGGTCCATCTTTCGATTGACTTCGCGACACAATATAAACTCAACACCAATTCACTTTCCCTGCTAAATTTAGCGGGAAAATGACGTCACATTACTGTGTCACATGATCTATACACAAATGCAGTTTCCCCGCTAGATTTAGCGGGAAATTTGACGTCACGTGACCTCAACGCCAATTACGTTTTCCCGCTAAATTTAGCGGGGAAAATAATATCAGATGACTTCATGTCACGTGTCCATACACAAATTCAGTCTCCCGGCTAAATTTTGTGGAAAATGACGTCCTGTCGCGAAGACGATTAAAAGATGAACCGAGCTGTTTGTCAGACAAAAATCGAATCGCGTTTATCGCTCGAGCCAGCGCCACTCGTGCACCTTTTTCTAAGCTCGCAGCAGTGCACG